>JAHRHZ010000025.1:16890805-16930009 GCA_024137785.1 Ginglymostoma cirratum | reverse complement strand
GTTCATCCAGCCCCATGCTTGTTATCTCGGATTCTCCAGCATCTGCAGTACCTTTTATCTCCGATTGCAAGGTTCCCGAGACGGGCACCTGCTCAAGAATATATCTTTGCTTATAAATTATAAAATAAATGATTACTAGAAACCTTGTTTCTCATTCATCAGAGCTGATGCAAAGGACGGGATACGATACGGAAGAAATAAAATGTTTCCCAACCGAACTCCAGTAAAATCCACACGTTGTTGGAACACAAAGAATCGCGAATCATTAGCAGCGCTGGAACTGCACTTAAGAAAGGAACATCCTGTAGGGTTAAAGGCTTGCCTTGTTACTTTTCTTCAACCCCCTGCCACTTTACAGTCACAAAAGTGCACTGACCTCTTCCAGGGCAGCTACCGTGTTCCTGCAGCTCATCATTTTCGAGGTAAAGTTGGAGGTGATCGGCGAGTTGATGTCCTCCAAAGTTTCACTCACAAACTCGGAGATGCTGATCTGTTCCGGCATTCTGACAAAAAAAAATCTAACCTTTTTTTTAAATAAAAGATCGCGATAGTTTTTATCCAGAGCAATGGAAATGCAGGCTGAATGAGCGAAAGTTACAAGCTGCGAATTCACTCGAGTCAATTTCAGCTACAGGTCACTTTGCATCAAACTCCTCGCCTCAATCACGTGGGACTCGACTGGGATACAATTTAAAGCAACATTGTACCGCGTAGGAACACGCCAGGGAGGGGAAATCTGGGACTTCTTTCGCTCTATTTTGGAGTATGTTTTCCTTTTTGTTTCTGTGTCTACATTCTCTGCTCCCGAACATCAACTTTTCTTTTAAATCACCCTTTCTAAATTAACATTCACAAAATAATTTTCCTCCCTTCTTCCCGATGTTTTATTTTCTCCCATATCCTCCTCTCATCAGAGTGCTGCTTTCTCATTCAGGAAAAAAAGCAGGATTGCCACATGCATGTTTAGGGCTATTCAGCTGCGGAGAAATCACAGCCCGATTGTTTGCAGAGGGTGTCGCTGGAAAACAGTACAGAGCGGGACCCTTAACTGATTTCTCTCCCCACCGCCCCCCCTTCCTAAATAAAGGTGATTTTTTTTTTGTTCAACTGTAGCTCTCCTAGTGTAACTCACTAATTGTAGTTCAGTGGAGACTGACTGGCTAGTTTATGGGCTGAAAGCAGTTGTGTTCTGCTAGGGCCGCTGTAAGTACACGCCACGCCACCGGGAGAGCTGAAAGGGAATTTATTGCTGGAGGTTGGGGGTGGAGTATGTCAGATAATCCAACAAGTGAAGCTTGTTAACATTTGCGTATCCCTTGCTAATTTCTCTTTGTCTTGTCAGAAGTGTGGGGAATTTCGCTGGAATCTGTGACAGCGCAGTTTCATCATTTCATTGCTGTGACTACACATCACAAAAAATGCAACAAAAAAATTCCAACTTTTCCCAATTGATCATGTTGCATCCAATTGCAATGCTTGTGCCATGGCTCTCTGAAACAATGTCCAGACTGCCCAGTGCAGTACTGAGGGAATGCAGTGCTGTTGGAAGTGCCATCTTTCAGACGAAACATTAATACATCAAATAGAGGCCCTGTCTACCTTCTTGGGTGTTCGTAAAGATTCATCAATATTTTGCAGTTTGGATGTGTATTTTTTTGACAGCGCAGTGGTGGATTTATGTGATATGTTGCTTTGGTTTTAGTGAATTTCCTTATTTAACATCAGTATCTCTCAGTGTGGTAGAGGGAAATTAGATGGGGTTGTGGTGGTAGGTAGAGGAGACCAGACCACCTGGAACTTCCTGGATGTAAACTTGGGGACAGGGTAGTGGGATGAAGCCGTGGGCTGAGAGGTTTCTGAATACAGCGAAATCGACACTGATAACCAACACTATCGAGTGTGGCCAAAACACTCCACAGTCTCCTATACTATTTACATCTATGCTATTAACCGCACGTACAATTCCAGTCCCTGCTCTTTTTTAATCTCCAATAGGAAACTATTCCAAGAATCGGCACTCTGTGTTAAGAAGTTCCTGGAATCAATCTTGTATTTGTCTTTCACTATTGTGTTCCCCACTGTCCTCCTCTCACTGTTTAATACTATTATTTGGATTGACCTTCCTGCACCCAATAACAAGTATTCCACTTTCAGAATATTTTATTATTTCCTTTCAAGGAAAGAGCCTCTGACTTTATTAAATGGGAATCTAATGGGGTTGTGGGGGCACGGGGGTGTGGAGCTTGTATCCAGTAACCGCGAGTGGGTTTCAAGATGGAAACTATTTGAGGGATTTTAGTACCCAATCGATCTTTCATAAACGTGGTCCCGTGGTTTCATTATTGTCTTGGAAATGTGACCATCAGGTACAATGGATTTGAGGTGTGTATTTTGTATGAAGACATTTACCAGCTCAGATTCTGTACCCATGCTTTTTTGTTCAAAAATATACTTTATGGAACATCTAACAGATTTAAATTTAGGTTTTATTGTCACGTATATTCAAGTACAGGGATACAGGAGTACAGTGAAAAGTTGCCATCTTAAGTAAAAGGTACCTAGGTACAAAATCTTAGGTACAAAAGTAGAAAAATAAAGACTGAAGTTAGAAAGTTCTACACTACAGTTCTTCTCAGTATAAAGTAGAAAAATTAAGAACTAAAGTTAAAAGTTAAACATTACAGTCCTTTCTTAAGCCATGGGCCTGCAGACAGTCCATGTTGGGCTTTCCCCATGAGACTCCCCCACCCCTTGCTGGGCACGTTTTCACCTGCACTGGGCTAAGTTCGGCCTGGGCTCACCTGCCATTCAGCTGCTGAATGCCATCCAGGTTCATGTTGGACCCCAGCCACTGCCACCCTCTGACACCGCTACCATGCTCCATCACCACTGCTGTCTCCATGACCAAGCTCTCTCCAGACGATAAGCAAAAAAACACTAAAAAACTAAAGAAGAGAGAAAAAAAATGAGAAATGGGAGATGAGAAATAAAGGCAGATAGAATGGGCAAGGCTGGGCCTCAAGAGACCAGACACTGCCTATTCCGCCACTGCCATCTTGAGGAAAGCACGTTCAAAGACATTTCGAATTGGATGTAAAAAAATTTTTTTCCAAAAGAGTTTGTTGCACTCGTGGGTGGCTCAGTGCAATTGCCATACATGTGACATTTCCTGTACATATTTAATGACTAGCATGCAGCTGCCTCAAACTTTAACATCTTCCTCAGCGCTTAGTCCCAATACTTGGGATGAGCCAGTCTGCAACATTGAGTCACAAACAAATCTTTGCACTGGATGACCAACAAGTTTCTGACAGACTAAAGAGTATCTTTTACAGAGCTGATAATCCTCAAGCAGCAGCTGGTGTTTGTCTTGGAGGGTTTGTCTGGGAATAGCCTGTAGGGTACAGCTAGTCCATGTACCCATGCTTCTGTTTTTGTAGTCAAAGAGTATCATATATTCACAAAACATCCAAAGTGACATTGCAAAACAATTCAAATTGGACATCACAAAAAATGCAACAAAAAAATTACTACTTTTCCAGATTGATCATGTTGAATCCAATTGCAATGCTCGTGCCATGGCTCTCTGAAACAATGCCCGGACTGCCCAGTGCAGTACTGAGGGAATGCAGCACTGTTGGAAGTGCCATCTTTCAGACGTAACATTAAAACATTAAATAGAGGCCCTGTCTACTTTCTTGGGTATTCGTAAAGATCTAATTTTGAAGAAAAAGTAGATGAGTTTTTCCCTGTGTCCCAACCAATATTCATCATTGCCAAACATCACTGAAATAGTTTATCTGCTTCGTGTCAAATTTCTGGTTTTTGGTGGTTGTTGTTGCAACAGTGTTTCTGACATTGCAACAGTGACTACACTTCACTGGCTGCAAAGCATTTTGGAGCATCCTGTTATCATCAAAAGTGCCATAGAAATACAAGTCACATCAGTCTTCTTTAGTCTCTGTTGGTGCTGACACTCACTCCCAGTTGGGACTGGTATTGTAAGAGTTAAAAATCTGTGCAATTCATTTCAGCTCCACTCCCAACTTCTCAACTCAGTATGTGTGGTCTTGCAGCCTGGAATAACACTTCTCATATTTCCACACTTATAACAGTTCTGAGCTGAGAAACTGCTCTTACTTTCAATATCATCCTAGTAAGTGGATCCAAAGGTTCACCAATCCCCACCCCAGCCTAGTCACCTCCCTTCAGTTCTTGGCAACTGGAATATGTCATGGCCCCACATGCGATATGCTTTAGGAGCTGGCCACACAGATGGCGTGCTGTCACTAGATAAATAAATAACATGGAGGAAAAATTGCCTATAGTTCTTGCCAGATTTTCTGACCCTTATAGCCCATTTTTGCAAGCTATTTCCTTTACTTCCACTGCTAACGTAGTGCTAAGACAGGGACCAAAGACAGCATCAGAACTATTTCTTGAATCAACATAGATATAATGTGTTTAATTCCACCAAACAGGAAAATCTCAATTTCCATCCTGAATAAAAAGAAAAGGAATTACATTTTCCTGTTGTCCCTGATCACAGATGTAGTGAAGTACTTCTGTTGTTAGTGTGGTCATGTTGTAATGTCGAAAGCCCAGCAGGTAATTTATGCACAGAAAGCTCACATACAATGCAAAGAAACACATAACCTTATGATCTGTTTTACTGATGGTGGTTATGGAAATACTTCTCCGGGACGCGAGAAAACACCACCACAACATATCGCAATGAAATCCATTCAAGGGCGAAGACGGGGGCCTGGTTTTAAAATCATATTCAAACGATAGCATTCACTTATTGCCACACTAAAGTGTTAGCTTTGATTATGTGCTCAAGTTCCTGAAACAGGCCCCAAACCCACAACCTTCTAACTTGAGAGATGAGATGCAACATGCTGAGCCATGGTTAATACCTACAATCTGTTAAATCAGCTTGTATTACCCAAGGGAGCAGTTTGTAAATCCAGCAATCAGTCTCAGGACTCAAATCCAAACATAGAAAAGATAACAGCAACGGTTTGCACTTATGGTGACTGTCCCATGTGCCAGTATGAGAAGGCAGTCTTGATTCATTGGGGTAGCTTTCTCTACTGAGGTATCAAGTTATGGGTTCAAGTCCCAGATCAGTAACTTGGGCACAAAGTCTAGGCTGACACTTCCAGTGTAGTCCTGGAAAGTGCTGCATTGTTGCAACTACCATTTTTCAGGTGAGATGCTGACATGTATCCATAAATGATAGAAAAGAATAAGTGTGTGAGATGATAAGTAAGTCTGCGATGACACAAAGATTGGCCAGGTGATTGACAGTGAGAAGGAAGATGTTACGTTGCAGGAGGATATAAACAAATTGGTCAGATGGGCAGATCAGCAGCAAATGGAATTTAACCCTGATAAGCGTGAGGTGATGCACTCTTGGAAGAAGTAACAGGACAAGAGAGTACTTGATGAATGGTAGGATACTAGGAAGCTCAAAGAAACCAAGGAATCTTGGGGTGCTTGTCCACAGCTCCCTGAGCCAGAAGGACAAGTTAACAGGGTAGTTAAGATGGCATCTGGGACACTTGTCTTCATCAATTGTGGCATAGATTATAAGAGAAGGGAGATCATGTTGGAGGTGTACAGGACCTTCATTGGTCCGCAGCTGGAGTATTGTGTGCAGTCTCGACACTGCACTATAGGATGGATATGATTGCACTGGCGGGGATACAGAGGCAATTCACCAGGATATTGCCTAGGATGGAGCATTTTAGCAATGAAGAGAGGCTGGATAAGTTCTGGTTACTTTCTTTGGAGCAGAGAAGGTTGAGAGGGGACTTGATTGAGGTATGTAAGATTATGAGGGGCATGTAAAGGTGGATGGAAAGTAGCTTAGTTCTCCTTCATAGAAGAGTCAATAACAAAAAACAGTACAACACAGGAGCAGGCCCTTTGGCCCACCAAACCTATGCCAACACATGACACCCTTCTAAACTAAAAACCATTTACCTCTATGTGATCTATATCCCCCTCCTCCCTGCCTATTCATGTATCTGTCAAAATGCCTCTTAAATGTTGCTATTGTATCTGCTTCTACCACGTCCTCTGTTAACACATTCCAGGCACTTAACACCCTCTGTGCAAAAATTTGCCTGTCAAAGCTCCTTTAAACTTACCCATTTTCATTGTAAACCAATGTCCCCTAGTAATTGAAATTTTTACCCTGAGAAACAGACTCCGACTATTCATTTTGTCCATGCCTCCCATAATTTTGTAAACCTCTATCAGGTCGTTTCTCAGCCTCCAATGCTCAAGTGAAACAAACCCAAGTTTGTCCAGTCTCTCCTCATAGCTCCAAACCAGGCAACATCCTGGTAAACATTTTCTGTACCCTCTTCAAAGCCTCCACATCCTTCTGTAGTGTGGTGACCAGAGCTGTAAGCAATATTCCAACTGTGGCTTAACTAAAGTTCTACACAGCTGCAACATGACTTGCCGATTTGTGCACACTATGCTCTGACCAATGAAGGCAAGCATGCCATACGTTTTTTGATCACTTTATCCACTTCTGTTGGTTCTTCGAGGGAACTGTGGACCTGCACACCTAGATCGTTCTGTATGTTAATGTTTCACACGTTTCTGCTATTTACTGTATACTTCTCTCCTGCATTAAACCTTCCAAAATGTATCACCTTGCATTGTCTGGATTAAATTCCAACAGTTATTTCTCCACCCAAGTCTACAGCCTATCTATATCCTGCTGTATCCCCTGGCAATCCTCCTCACTATCCACAGCTCCACAAAATTTCAGGTCATATACAAACTTAATAATCAGACCACCTACATTTTTATCCAAGTCATTTATATATATTACAAATAATACTTATCCTTGTGGAACACCACTGATCGCAGACCTCCGGTCAGAAAAATACCACTCAACAGCTACCCTGTGTTTTCTATGGCCAAGGCAGTTCTGTGTCTATCTTACCAGTTCACCACAGATCCCATGTGACATCACCTTCTGTATCAGCCTACCATGAGGGACCTTGCTAAAGTCCAGATAGACAATAATCAACTCCCTTCCCTCATCATTCACCTTTGTTACTTCCTAAAAGGGCAAATTTATTTGATATTGTCATTTGTACCTAGGTACAGTGAAAAGCATTCCAGCACCATCTTGGATTGCAGAATAAATTACTGAATAAATTGTATAAATTGTAAAATACTGAATAAGTTAATATTAAATTGATATTACTAAAACTAATGCTTCAAAAATTCATCTTTGCCTCTCTGTAGACGTCACCCTCCCAGCTCCGCCAATTGCTGCTGTCAAATGCATTGCCTTGCATTTGTCTGGATTAAATCCCAACAGTTATTTCTCCACCCAACATCATCCCTGGGGTCCTGGCAATGTGCTTCTGTTGTTTACTGGCGCCATTGCTACCGTGTCTGCTGCCTCCAAGCTGGAAATGGTCACACTGTGCAGGTCCTGCACCTCCTCCAATGCTGGACGTCGTCAGTCCTGGCTCCAAGTTGACTGACAGATCCTGGCTTGTCTTCCAATGTTGCCACCCAAGATGAAGCAGGGATGGAGATACACCGTGCCCCTGCCTCCTAGCCTTCGGGCAAAAGGCAGGAGGTTTAGAGGGGATTTGAGGAAAATGCTTTCACCCAGAGGGCAGTAGGAATTTTGGAATGCATTGGGAGGGTAGTTGAGGCAGGAAACCTCACAATCTTTAAAAAGTACTTGGATGAGCACTTGGAATGTCATAACGTTCAAGGCAATGGGCCAAGTGCTACAAAATCGGACTAGTCGCTATAGAATCAAGAGCCCGAAAGGCCCATTCTGTACTCTATGTTTCAGTTGCTGTCAATATAACAGAGAATATACTCCAAAAGTATGTCTTTGACTGTAAAACAAAAACTTTGGGCCATCCTAAGGTTGTGTAAAATGTTACAGAATTAAAAATCCTTCCTTTTCCTTGTTGATAATTCTGTGTGTGAGCTTCAGGTAAGGATAAAATCTGGCTCATTTACATTCTCTCCACCATCAAATATCCCTCCTCCATTGAACAGCCTGCTGATACTCACCGTGTAGGCTCTGACATAAAGAATGGCCCCTTGAATGAGGTATGGGAGAACTGTAATTGAAATATCACAAGAAGCTTTATGGTGCCATGGCTTAAGTTAGAACAGCTGTGTAGTGGGCCTTCTCTGGGATTTCTGCAAAACAGCTGGAGCTGTGCTGGCCGTCCTGGGCGTGAGAGGGTGGGGATGTTTACACAGTGGAATTAAACCACAGAGAATTATGTTCTGAGAAAGATTTAGTGTAAATGATTCGATGATATCAGCTCAGAGATTTCAATGAGTTAACATCTGTGTGCTGGCGTATTTTAATGAGGAGGAGAGAGAGTTCACTTCAGCATCAAATAACGTGTCCAGGAACCAGAGGCGGATTAACACACGAGGGTTTATAACCATGAATCAGATGGAAATTAATAAATCAAGGTAAGTGGGAGATAAATGCATGGGGAAAGGAGTGTGTGTGAGTCTCAAAAGTTTTTAATGTAGCTCTGCTGGTACAAATTAGCAGAGCCCCAGTGGAACTACATTCAATCTGATGGAAGAATTCACGAGACAATGAATATCATCAACTTGCATTTACATATTGCCTTCAATGTATTGAAAAACATATCAAGCCTTTCACAAGGCTAGTTACAAACTAAATTTGATACTCAGCCACTTGAGGACGTGGTAGGACAAGTGGCTTGGTCAAAGAGACTGGTTTTAAGAGCATCCTAAATAAAGTAGAGTTAAAGAGGAAGAGAGGTATAAAAAGGGAATTCTGGAACTTAAAGCCTTGGGAGCCAATGCTCTAGCTGCCATTATCATCAGAGATATGTAAAAGGTCAGAATTGGAGATATGGGCTTAAAGAGATAGGGGATGCTTGAGTCCCTGGGGAATTTTAAAGGATGAAGCCTTTAAATTTGAGACAGGAACCAATGTGTCAACAATCACAGCGGTGATGTGTGACTGAGATTTCGTGCCAGTCAGGACACAAGCAGGCAAGGTTAGGATGAGCTCTAGTTTATAAAGGATGGATGTCAGAAGGCCAGCTAGGAAAGCATTTGAAAAATAGAAGAAAGGTCATTAATTTGCAATGTGAACTCTGCTTTTTTTTTCCATGGATGCAGCCATAATCATTGATACTTCCAAGACTGTCTGTTTTTATTTCAAGTATCTGGTGTCCACAGTATTTTGTTTTTGCTTTGGAGTCACAAAGGCATGAGACTCATATCTGCCAAAGTTTTGAAAGTGTGGTGGCATGGTGGCTCAGTGGTTAGCACTGCTGCCTCATGGTGCCAGGGACCCAGATTAGATTCCACCCTCGGGCAACTGTCTGTGTGGATTTCCTCTGGGTACTCTGGTTTCCACTCACAGTCCAAAGATGTGCAGGCTAGGTGGATTGGCTGTGTTAAATTGCTCTTGGTGTTCAGGGGTGTGGAGATTAAGTGGGTTATAGGAGGTTGGGTCGGTGTGGACTTGTTGTGCCAAAGGGCCTGTTTCCACACTGTAGGGATTCTATGACAAAGCATTCAGCAGATTTACATGCACATCTCTGCTAAATGCAGCCTATAGCATTATAGAGGGAGCCAGACCGCCCTTTGGTGAGACATCATTAATTTAACTGCTGTTTAATCGTCTTACTGCTCTGGGATATATTGTATTGGAATGCTATTACAAAATTCTTCTATTGCCAATCAATCCCAGACCCACTAATCCTACTCCCTGCTTGTTTGTACATGAACTGTAATATATCTCAGCCTCAACAGACTTAGCCCAAGGATACTGTGGGGTGATTTGAAATTGGGTGATGGCCAAAAATGGGTAATATTGCCAACCCAGATTTGCATGTGTCCAATTATCTTTTGCCTTGAAGTCAGCAGAAAAAGGAATGGAATATTCACCTGGATCAGTGTAGTCATAAACCTGGCCATCGAGCTGAGATGTAAACCAGCCGGGGGGGTGGGGTGAGAAATGGGATTGTCAAGTATTTCAGAAAGGAGGTGGAATGAACAATCAGATTAATGACTATTCTAAAAATAACACAGAGAAGCATGTAATCTCAATGGTATCTAAACCAATAGACAGAGGTCATGAATCCTCATGTAGTTCATCAGCTCATAGCTCATGCCAACAGTCTCATCAGAGTATCCTTTCTTTATTTCAGAGGCCTTACTGCTTCTGTCACTGCTATACCTTTAACCTTACAACCTTCTACAGTCTCTGCATTCCTCCAATTCTGGTCTCTTACAAATTTCCAATTTTTATCACTTCACAATTGCCTTCACAGATTTCCTCCCTCAATCTATCCACCTCTCAGTTACACTCTCTTCTTTTAACAATCATCTCAAACCAATTTTTTAAGTCAGGTTTTTGGTTGCCAGTCCTAGTATCTCCTCTGTGTGACATTCTATTTGGTAATGATACTGTAAAATAGAGTGTTTTGCAAGGTTAGAGTTACAATACAAGTAGAAAGCTGTGGTTACACAAGGGCAGTGGTGTCATTTCATAAGCAGTCTATTTCTTCTGTAAAAAATGTGGTCACAAATGTGTAAATTTACTTTCCTATAGAAGCTGGTTAATTTTCACAGGTTAGCAACCAAAACTACTTGTATTTTACACCTAATTTCGGTTTGAGC
This sequence comes from Ginglymostoma cirratum, assembly GCA_024137785.1. Taxonomy (NCBI): domain Eukaryota; kingdom Metazoa; phylum Chordata; class Chondrichthyes; order Orectolobiformes; family Ginglymostomatidae; genus Ginglymostoma; species Ginglymostoma cirratum. The sequence continues at coordinate 16,919,323 of JAHRHZ010000025.1, read as the reverse complement.
TGCTCTTTGATGGAATAATTCATTACCCACACCATTCTCACTGCTTTGACCTTTTTTGAGAACACAACCCATGCTTTTGTTCTGAACAATTGAAGTCAGACAGTTGGTGTGTCTTTTTGGTGGACTAGTTTTAGTTGATGAACATTCACCACTCCACAACTACCCTCTGTCTTCTTTGAGCAAGGCAATATTGTATCCAATTTACCAACTCACTGTGGATCTCGTGACATAATCTTCTGGACCAGTCTAGCGTGAGGGAACTTTTCAAATGCTTTAGAAAAGTCCATGTAGACAACATTCAATGCCTAAACTCATCAATCATCTTCGTCATTTCTTCAAAAAAATTCAATCAATTTGAGACAAGACCCCCTCTATATAAAGCCATGCTGACTATCCCTAATAAGTACATTCTTTTCAAAATGCATGTAAACCCTGTCCCTAAGAAAATTCTCCAGTCATTTCCCTTCCATTGATGTAAGGCTCACTGGCCAATGATTTCCTGGATTATCCCAGTTGTCCTTCTTAAACAAAGGAACAACATTAGCTATTGTCTACTTTTCTGAGACTTCACCTGTGGTTAAAGAGAATGCAAGGCCCCAGCAACCTTCTCTATTGTTTCCTTCAGTATCCTAGGATAGATGCCATCACGTCCCGTGGATTTATCTACCTTAATGTTTTTCAAGACACCTAACACCTCCTGCTTCTCAATATCAACATACCCCTCCCTAATCTTACCATCGTCCACGTCCTTCTACTTGGCAATGACCAATGCAAAGAACTCATTAAGAACCTCAGCCATTCCCTCTGGCTCCACACATAAGATCCCCTTGTCCTTGGGTGGACCTACCCTTTCCGTAGCTATCCTCTTGCTCCTAACATAGGTATAAAATGCCTTGGGGTTCTCTTTAATCCTACATGCCAAAGATATTTCACAGCCCCTTTTGGCCTCCCAATTCCTTGTTTAAGTTCTTTTCTGTTCCCTTTATATTCCTGAAGGGCCTTGTCTGAATTCAGTTTCTTCCAAATGCTTCATTTCTCTTTTTGACTAAACTTTCAAAATCTGTTGTCATTCAGGGTCCAACTCCATTGTTTCCATTTCCTGTAATCATGGAGGTAGGTTAATGTTGTAAAGAACTGTAGGTGGAAAGAGTTGTGCTTGGCTCTATTTCAACAGTCACAGCAGTCCTAAGTAATTTCTCATATCTGAAGAATGTTGGAGGAGCTTATTGAGGGATCTGATAAGGTGCTGATGAGATGTTAAAACAACTTCCATCTGTCCTTTCAGATGGATGTAAAAGATTTTATGGCATTATTTCAAACAAAGATTAGGAGAGTTCTTTCTGGATAACATTTATTCGTCAACCAACATCACTTTAGTGCTGGATAAAAACGAAAAGAACTGTGGATTGTGTATATCAGAAAGAAAAAGAGAAATTGCTGGAAAAGCTCAGCAGGTCTGGCAGCACCTGTGGATAGAAATCAGCATTAATGTTTCGGATCGAGTGACCCTTCCTCAGAACTTCTTGCTTTTCCAGCAATTTCTGTTTTTCTTTCTCACTTTAGTCCTGGACATTGCAGTGTACAAATTAAATTTCATATTTCCTATGTTGCACAGCAACTACACTTTAAAAGTTCTTTTTCGGCTGAGAAGCACTTTAGGGCACCAGGAGATCGTGAAAGACACCAAAAAAATGCAAACATTTCTCTCTTCGGTTTTACTGTTCTGTGCCTGCCTTTGTATTGTTCCCTACTTTGCTTTCAACACAAATGAGCAAGAAATTGAGAAAATAAACAAATACAAGAATGTTCATGGTAAACGTTTCCTCAATAACAAGCATGGGGCTGGATGAACACAGCAGGTCAAGCAGCATCACAGGAGCAGGAAAACTTGACGTTTCGGGCCTAAACCCTTCATCAGAAATGGGGGAGGGGAAGAGGGTTCTGAAATAAATAGGGAGAGAGGGGGAGGCGGATAGAGGATGGATAGAGGAGAGGATAGGTGGAGAGGAGACAGACCGGTCAAAGAGGCGGGGATGGAGCCAGTAAAGGTGAGCGTAGGTAGGGGGGTAGGGAGGAGATAGGTCAGTCCAGGGAGGACGGACAGGTCAAGGGGGTGGGATGATGTTAGTAGATAGGAGATGGGGGTGTGGCTTGAGGTGAGAGGAAAAACAGGTTAGGGAGGTGGAGATGAGCTGGGCTGGTTTTGGGATGTGGTTGGGGGAGGGGAGATTTTGAAGCTTGTGAAATCCACATTGATGCCATTGGGCTGCAGGGTTCCCAGGCTGAATATGATTTGCTGTCCCTGCAGCCTTCGGGTGGCATCACTGTGGCATTGCAGGAGGCCCAGGATGGACATGTCATCTGAGGAATGGGAGGGGGAGTTGAAACGGTTTCCTCAAGACCTGTGTAGAATGTAAGGTATTGGTGAAACAACAGCATTTCTCTTGGGAGGATTTCCTTACCTGAATTTGAAAAACCCTGTGCTGTGAAGATCTCTAAGTATGTGTTTGAACAAATGGAACATTTGACCTAATTTCAGAAATAAATCTCTGAGCTCATTAGGCTCTCCCAGCAGGCTTATGAGAGGCATGCCGCAGAAGTGTTTAGACATGTAGTGGCCACTGAGTGTCTGATTAAATAACGAAGTTCCCTCTGTATACGAGATTGTGAGGATTATTTAATCTGAGGTGAGTTGTTCTTAGCAGAACACAGTATCTGAAAGACTGATGGAAACAGATTCCGTAGTAACTTTCAAAAGGGAATTGGTTTCTGAACTGAAAAGGGGGATAATTTATAGTTTCAGTGGGTGACAGCAGGTGGAATGTGACTAATTGGATAGCTCTTTCATAGAATTGGCACAAATACAATGGAGCACATGATCTGCCATACTGTAAGCTTCTATATTTCGAAGCGACAGTTAGCAAGAAGTGTAAGTCTGTTGAGCAGAATGAATTTCCCAGTTGAATTTCATTGTTGCCGCACTCAATTTCCGATCAGTCCAACTGTTTTTTTCCTGGCATTGTGCCTGGACTTGTGGGCACTGCATACACAAGACTCAACATGTGGCCACATCTGTTGTCTAGGAATAATCAGCAACAGGGACTCTGCTTGTTGTTGCCTTGTCCCTCCTTAACATGAGTATCTGATGCTTGCCACGGTCAGTGTACTGCCAATGTTTATTCCACAATCAACACTGTTTAAACAAAGGATTATTTGGATATTATCTCAGCACTATTTATGGTGTGCTGCTATGTAAAAACTTGCTGCCGCAATTCCCTGCATTACACTGTGAGGTACAGGAGGCTGTTGTACATGAAGACTGTGTATATGAGAAAGAGGTACAAAGACTGTGTACACGAAGGGAGGGAAGTCAGAGCAGAAAATGGGAAAGCAAACTCTGGCCTTCTACTAATGGTTCTGTCATTTGTTTTGCAAGGAAAGCCAACTTATCAGAAAAATGATTGTAGGAGTGCATTGAAATTAAGTATGATGCATCCAATCATTGTTAATTTCACTGTAACTACTTCAGCAAAAAGACACAGTAATGATAGCAGCTTTTGTTGCGAATGTGCAAAAATGACACATTAATCTCAGGAGATAACTGGTACAAACATTTGCTAAGTACAGGGAGAGTTAGGCATATCTACTGTGTTCAGGGCAATTGCCAGTTCAGAGTTTTCCAGCTTGAACCAATCTTTTTCTTAAGTTACATCAAAAGGTAGGGATCCTTCACAGGAAATTGACCTCAAAAGCACCCCAAAATTGGTCAGGAGTTTTTGGGTCAATTCCACTTGTTCCTGAGTGAATGAACCAATCCAAGCCTCATTCTAGGGACACAAAGAATTATCAATCTGAAATATTAAGGCTGTTCTTTTTTTCCCCACAGATGCTGCCTGCTACAGCTACATTTTCTGTTTTTATTCAGTTATTTCTCATCTTTTCCACCAAAAATGATTTGTCTGTCCATTTGTGTCTTGATTATGCTGCAATTATTTTCCATGATTTGCAACTCTTTATCCCCAAAACTCGTTGCTCTTGTACCCAACTTATTCTCTTATTTTCCAAGGTTCACATAGGCGTAATTGGTCTATGACTAAATTGCACCGTCTCCTATTTAAAGACTGCACCAAACATGTCAGAACATTGAGGAAGTCTGCAGCATCTCCTGACCTATTTAAATAAAACTCTCTTTGGAGTCAGGTACACAATACAGTGTCAGCAGCACCCCTGCCCACACACAGATGCGAGAAGATGACCAAAACTGAGGCTCGTTTTTCCACAGGACAAATGCCATTAAAAAAAATTGTCCTCAAGTGTCAGTAATTATCACAGAGTTAAATGCTACCTTCACAGGTTGAAAGGAATAGATTGTAAAAGGCACTTTTTTTTTGTACATGGGGAGTAGCTCATAACCTGGAGATGCAAACCCAGGTGTTTATACTTCACAAATCAAATCTATTGGACACTTTATAAAGCATTTTAAAAGTTCAAAGAAATGTCAGCCATCAAGTCAAAGTGGCTGGAATATAAAGAGATGGAAATCATGTTGCAGCTGAATTAAGATCTGGTTAGATTATGAAATAACAATGTGTAGAGCTGGATGAACACAGCAGGCCAAGCAGCATCAGAGGAGCAGGAAGGCTAACGTTTCGGGCCTAGACCCTTCTTCAGAAACCCTTATCTGCTTTCCGGAGGGACCACTCTCTCCGGAACTCCCTTGTCCGCTCCACACTCCCGTCCAGCCCCACCACACCCGGCACTTTTCCCTGCAACCACAGGAAGTGCTATACCTACCCCTACACCTCCCCCATCATCCCCATCCCAGGCCCCAAGAAGACTTTCCACATCAAGCAGATGTTCACCTGCACATCTGCTAATGTGGTAAACAGTATCCGCTGTTCCCGCTGTGGCCTCCTCTACATCTGGGAAACCAAGCGGAGGTCTGGGGACCGCTTTGCAGAACACCTATGCTCGGTTCGCACTAAACAACTGCACCTCCGAGTCGTGAACCATTTCAACTCCCCCTCCCATTCCTCAGATGACATGTCCATCCTGGGCCTCCTGCAGTGCCACAACGATGCTACCCGAAGGTTGCAGGAACAGCAACTCATATTCAGCTTGGGAACCCTGCAGCCCAATGTGGACTTCATAAGCTTCAAAATTTCCCCTCCCCCTACCGCATCCCAAAACCAGCCCAGCTCGTCCCTGCCTCCCTAACCTGTCCTACCTCCCATCTATCCCCTCCCCCCACTCCAAGCCCCACCCCCATCTCCTACCTACTAACCTCATCCTGCCCCTTTGACCTGTCCGTCCTCCGTGGACTGACCTATCTCCTCCCTACCTCCCCACCTACACTCACCTTTACTGGCTCCATCCCCGCCTCTTTGACCTGTCTGTCTCCTCTCCACCTATCTTCTCCTCTATCCATCTTCTATCGGCCTCCCCTTCTCTCCCTATTTATTTCAGAACACCCTTCCCCTCCCCCATTTCTGAAGAAGGGTCTAGGCCCAAAACGTCCCCATTTCTGAAGAAGGGTTTAGGCCCGAAACGTCAGCCTTCCTGCTCCTCTGATGCTGCTTGGCCTGCTGTGTTCATCCAGCCCTACACCTTGTTATCTCAGATTCTCCAGCATCTGCAGTTCCTACTATCTCTGGTTAGATTTTAGCTGGAGTTTGGAGTTTATCTTCGTGTACCTGACATCAGGAAGGATTCAGTAATCTTGGGTGGGGTGGGGGTGTGTGGCAGCAGTCAGGGTGAGTTAAGTCAGTTGTTAGACACTGGTTTACAATGCAGAATGATGCCAACAATATGGGCTCAATGCCTGTAGCAGCTGAGGTTATCGTGAACACCCGACCTTCCCAATCTCACCTCTCTCCGGAGGTGTGGTGACCCCCAGGTTAAATCCGCCACAAGTTGTGGGACTGTGTTGGCTTTACCTTTTACCTATGGTCGTATGGTGCAGTGGTAGTATCCCTTGCTCTGGGACAGAAGGTCCAAGTTCAAGTCCCACCTGCCCTGGAGGTGTGACGTAACAAGGCTGAACAGGTTCACTAAAATGATATATGTTGGTCTTGGAGAGAGTAAAGCACAGATTTACTGGAGCCACAGGGTTTGAAGTAAAGGGAAAGGCTGAACAAAGACACTTGTTGTATTCCTCAGAGTCTGGAGTGAGTCAGAAGCATTTCTTTATTCAAAGATTAATGAAAATATGGAACTCTCTCTCTCTCTCTCTTCAACCACCGCCCCCACCCCACTCCACTCCACCCCCCATAGTTATTGACAGGAAGTTGAACTTTTGTAGTGATTGCATTGCGAAAAGACAGCTGGGCCACCTCCTGAGTTCAGAAATCTGAGGCTATCACCTCTACCTGTTCTCACCATATCTTCATATCATGGAGTCCCAGGCCAGTATTAAAGGAGTGAGGCTGCCAAAGGGGGCAGGTTAGACCCAACTTTTGTTCCCTAGGATCGCCCCTTACGTTTCTAACCAGTTATGTTGGCTGTCACTTCCACTACTCAGTCCTATGCTCCCTCATATACCCACTTTCTGTATAGCCCCTGGAATCGACACTTGACACCCTAGCCTCCATGACTCCCTCATTAATTCTCCATCACCATGTATCCATCATGGACAGACTTCAGCAGAAGTTTTGAAATGGACATGTAACGACCTAACAATCAAAAAGGGTTGTCATAATCAAAAGTACATTGTACTGAAAAATCTCTCATCTACAAGGCTCTATAAAAATGTGACTTCTACAAGTGGTTAATCTGTGGTAAAAGAAACACTTATCTACTTATAACATCGAAGACAGATAAACTTTAGCAGCCTCACAAAATTGTGAATCAAAATAAGAACCCAGACTTCGATGGGCTGGTCCGTTTGAAACTCAGCTAAGCAGTCATTATAGCCCTAGCCATCAAAGTCAAACACTGAAAAAATGTCACTAAACCTTACTTATCTCATTCATAGGGATGGGGCTGACGCAGTGTGAATGATTGTGATCTCTCAGGACAGAAACATGCTGATTCCGAAGCAAGCTCATGGACTGAATACAGTACCATCTTCTTACCAATAGATTTCTTTCTGGGTAAGAAAAAACACAATATTCTGTCCATAAACAGCAAAAGGCTGAATTTCACCTTCCCACGCCAGCAAGTTTGGTATGCGGAGCTTATGAAATTCCCCAGAAAGCCTTCCCACTGCAATGACACTAGACAAGCAGCACACAGACCAGCCAATGCTTACTGCCTTCAATGGGCAATTCATGAAAACTTGAAGTTTACTTCCAACCTGGCTGCAATTTTCAGGTTGGTGATTGCAGTTTGTGCGTGTGTGCGCGCGCGTGTGTTTTTTGAAGGCGCAAATTGTGACTAGTCTTAGAAAGTGGGTGGGCACCTTTTCCAACTGTATCCTTTCCAGGTCAGGCATCGCATCACCTTTTTCCCTGCTATGAGAACCAAAATTTGCAGACCGCTTGTGATGCCAATTACTGGTGCTATAGAGCTTCCACTCATTAAGATTACAGGACAACTGAGAGAGAGAGAGAAAAAAAAGAGAAGAGAAAATAAAAAAGAGAGAATCCTCCTAATTGAGGAGTCTAGTCTCTTGCCCAATACACACCCACGCCTTGGGCTTCTTAAACAGCTATGGGGCAATAAGTATTGGATGAGGTGTTTTGCCCAGAGTCATCCAACAATAAGAAATGCAGCTATCCAAAATACAAACCTGTCCTAAGAGACCGTCACAATAGCAAAGCTGTGACATCCCAGCGCTGCATGGATCAATAACAAGTAGATAGATGACGACCAATAAGAGTTTTTGTAACACCTGTTAAACAATGAAACCTGCACTTTACTAACAGGTGTGAGAGAGAGAGAGAAAGTCTAATTCATAGCAATGACTAATTTCTTTAAAAAAACTCCCTTTTGCTTTGATCTGTGGTCAAACTGGTTTGCACACATGATGCAGCAATTTTCATGTCTGCTCTTGTTTTAATCCTCACCTTGGTATAAAATATACTTTCTCCTTCCTGAAGTCTGATGACAACGTTGCTCACAATCAAGTGAACCTGGGAACCACAGTGTAGGCAAGTTTCTGTGCAGTGAATGAGTGTGCGCTTACATAGCAGAAGTAACTGCTGGAGTTAAGGCTGTGCCGACTGCCTTAGTCTGCCCTTTAATTGAAACGTTGGAGTGGTTGGTTGGTTGACTGTGCTGACTGGTTTTCATACAAAATGTTTCATCTCCCTTCTAGGTGAAATCTTCAGTGCTGTCTAGCCTCCACTGACGTGCTGTTATTCTGTCCCACTCTGAATTTACGATCCATTCTGTTATGGAGGTATTCCTGTTTCATACTGTAGATAGGGTCTATATCAATATGTTTGTTTAACATGGTGGGGGGGGGGGGGGAAAACTTTCCAACTAAAAAGAGGCTGCAAGTTAGAGCTGCCGCTCATCTTTATCATGTTAGCAGTAGGACACTAACACACCAGGGAAACATTTCTGACGAAGGGTCTCGAACCGAAACATCAACTTTCCTGCTCCTCGGCCTGCTGTGTTCATCCAGCTCCACAACGTTTTATCTCAGATTCTCCAGCATCAGCAGTTCCTACTATCTCAGGGAAACAAAGGAAGCTGGTTTATCCTCAGGGAGACCCTGGTAGCTTTCAGATCATAGGAGGCAGTCCCTCAGGCTATGATAGATTGGTAGGGGAAGATCAAAGTCCAGCAGAGAACCAACTCAGCTTTCTGTTCCTGTTCACAATCCAGTGACAGTCAAAATTGAGATGCTAGTGCAGAGGGTATGACACATTCGTTTCAAATTTGGAAGATTCCGGATTCAATTTCCCACTCCAGAAACATGAGCACAGAAGTCAAGGCTGACACCACAATGTGTCTTGTCCTGAGGGAAATGCTGCATTTCAGAATTAAGCCCTAGATGCTGCAGCCTCCAAAACAATTCTTTCATAGATGAGCTGCCCATTATCTCCCTGCCAGTTGTTGCATTTCCCACAGTACAATAGCAGTGACACTTCAAAAGTCCTTAAGTGGCTGTGAAACACAGATTTAGGGGTCAGGTAAAGTGCTATACAAGCTTTTTTTTTTGCACTGGGCCTGACTTTGTATTCAATAAAAAAAAAAGGAAGTGGGACAATTTTGAGAGAGAGAGTGGAGTGGAGGTAATGAGTAGTGGTGGAACTATACACCAGTGAATACCTTATTCACAAGGCCCAAGAAATATAAAAAGATCGACAAGAACAGGAACAAAAGACAACAAACAAACCTCCCTAATGGGAGGCCCAGAGACTTGGAGAATCAATCTTTTATTTTTAAATTCATTTAATACTAAATCAAGTGCCACACTTTTTTTTTTGCATTAAAAAAAAACACAACTTTTACACATTCAAGATCCTAGCATTCCTTTCCTCATTTATTTGAAAAAAGGAAACCAACATTTAAATACAAATCACTGGAAACTAAGGCAACAGCTCAAACCTGGGTAAATATACAATCATTCCTATGTACAATTTTACAATTACAGGCCACCTCTTTACAGATGGAGAATCCACTCATTTACAGAAACAATGCTAAGCCGATTTGCAATCACCCAAATTGGCTTTCTCCCTGCCAGACTTCTGTTAAATAGATGAGCCTCCTTGGCTGATCAGTGTTCGATTTAGTAGTAATGGTGGAATGGACAGCCTCAAACAACGCCCAGCTTATGTAGTTGGATACGTTACTCATATCAAGGTGCAAAAAGCTACCAGAACAATTCAAGACATTTCTCGACAGTCCCTTTTACTCATTCTAAGCCTTGTCTCAGGAGATGCCCCCTTACACCCAAGTCGAGTGATTAAGTGTTAGCAGACTCCTTCACCTTCTCAGTGACACAATACCTCATTATTCCAAAAAGGTCCTGCACCAAGAAGGCCCAAGACACAAACAAATCAGAAGAGTCAGTTTCAGACCACCCTTGGACAGGGCTCACCAAACTGGGTTGGAAACAAACAGTTTCCAACAAACCAAACCGTTTGGAAACTCTTCCCTATAGAGAAAAAGAGAGAGAAATCTAGGAAAGAAAAATGCAGAAATACACATGAAGGCAATGATGCCCAATGCATCATTGAAACTGTAGTATACAAACAGCTCCCCTGGATTTGACCCTATAAAAGATGAGTACAATAAGATTATTAGATTCAATAACCTGCATTGTTAGTTATGCCAAAAACTGGGACTTTCATCTTAGACTGCTAACCCAAACTCTCCCAAGAGAGCAGAAGTGGCTTCAGGCACCCTTCTGTGAATGCTGGTTTCAGGGCACTGACTGAGGGACAGGGTATTTCACAACCACCACATGCAAAAGGACCAGTTCTCCAGTGGACAGTAAACACCACCAGCCCCTTTGCCCATGGAGAGATTGGGAGCAGAAATGGAAGATTATATTGCAGTCAGTCTCATGGTACTCCGACCAGTTCATTGCACAAAAAAAAGAGCGAGGATGAGATTTAAGCTCATGATCATTTATTTAGTTTCAATTTTGGCTTTAGAAGAGGTGGAAGAGAATTTAGGTAGGGGGCAGTGAAGCAGAGAGCTAAGAAGAGGGGAACTGCAAAACCTGGATAAACCTCAAATCACTCAAAATACACAGATTTTGAGGATTATCCTATTAAAATTGTTTGCTGTTGTACCATGATCCAGCTATAAACAGTGAAATGTTCACTGTACACTATCACTATTAACACCATCATGATGGCAACAGACTCTCCACACTCCTCTGTTTAAGCGTTGCATGAAAACAGATCAAAAGACCAGGACAAAGTAGTGGCAAGGTCCAACCAGCATCATGATAAAGAACTTGTGCTCTAGATATCACAGAAAAAAAAAAATGGACACTGATAATACAATATGCCTTTCCAATGTCCTGTCGTTCAGTGTCATGAAATAGATTACATGTTAGATCTCCAAAAAGAAGTTTGAGATCTCTGGTGCCACTACTGCTTGTGTTCCTTTCCTTTTGCCTTGTCTGATCAGAGTCTGGTCTCTCATGTGCAATCCAAATGGAGGAGATGGTCAGGATAGTGAAAACAACCTGCCAACACTTAAACTGCTTGGGCCAGACTCAAAGAGCAACATTGTGCTAAGTTTAGGCAACATTTCTACCACACATTGATGGAAATAAATTTAAAAACCTATTTGGATTCTAAGATGAAAAAAAGCAAAAAATAGATAAAAATTTGCAAAATAAATATTTAAATAGTAAAGGAAGTGGATTGCTCTTTTCAGAATTTTGGCACAGGATGCAATACTCTGAATGGCCTATTACAGTCTAATTCCAATTACTGGCATACCACAGACTGAGTCTGGTGTAGATGCTGGGTTCTACAAGACCGTTCACTCAAACCTGGAGAATGAAGGTACTTCTTCCACTGACCGGGGTTGGGGGGGGTGGAAAGGCAAAGAAAAAAAAAAAGCTAGATCTTAAGCTGCGAGAGACTGTACAAACCTCCAAGAGTTAAATCCTTTAAAACCCGATACAAAATGCTACAATACACACTTTCATACACGGCATTTTAAATGTATGACTGATGATATTTAAGCTAATTACAAATAGCAATATACATTTACATGGGGAAGTTTGCCCAAGTCAGCATTTCATTGTTGGGCAACTGTTCACCGCAAGGGGACAATTTTTAAAAAGCCAGGGCCAAAAACTGACAATTAGGTTGGGATTTTATCCAAATGTGGACACAATAATGGATGAGTAGAGTCAGTGAACACACAATACACAGCCACATTTACTTCATTCGACTACACAAACTGCATAATTCATTTGGAATCAAGTGAATCCTTTTTAAAAAACAAAATTATTAATTCCTTAAGGCCCCGCAACAAAACTAGATAAAGAAATTCACTCAGACAATTATTCACTAACCTGGACAAAGTTAAGGACAGTTTTTGGTCAGTGCTATTAAGTCGAGACAATTTCTTATGAATATGAACTTTACGAAGAGCAGCCCAACCTATGAGGGTACGACAGATAGTGGGTAACAGAGCCAGAATCAAGGAAAGGAAGATAGGAGGAGATTATTAACCCACAGTTGAGGCTCCAGAAGATGATGAAAGACAATTTTAGCATGCAAGGTCTCAGAGAAGGAAACCTGTGCAGCAGGGAACAACTGGAGCCGATTTGACAAATGTACCTGTTGCCCATGTGCCATACTGCAACATACTCCAAACTGTTTTTGCAACACAAGAGTACAGTGAGAACTTTGTAATGTCCTTGGGAACAACAAACTGTACACACCAACTAACCCCAAATGTAAAAGACTGTAGTAAATGTGATTCTTCTTGAGCTTAAAGAGCTGAAAATAAACTTCCATCTTACACTGGGTTTGGGAAACATAGTCCCTAACTGACTCAAAGCTCAAAACCTGGGAATCCAGAGCATTGGAAATTAAAAATAACAATGATTTGCCAGGATATTAACATGGAAGAAAGTGTGTTAAAATGCTTTTCATTCCCATCAACTGAAACAGCAAAGTCACACGGACCAGGAATTAAATGGAAGAATGACAAATCCAGTGCAACCCTCACAACAGACAGGCATGACAGCTACAAAGAAAACCAACTTCCCTCCCATACCCTCTAAACATTTGGGTCAAACTTACACACAAAATGTCAAAGATCCAAACATCAGCAACAAGGATGACTCAGGAGTCTCCAGGAATCAGAGACAAATCCTCGAGAGTGTAATGAAATCATCCGGGCATTAAAACAGAAAGTTTGATTTTTCCCTTTGCATCTGTTATAAAACCCAGAGGGGATAAAATGCCTTTTGGGTTAAAATGTCCAGAATGATCTCACTGGGTAAAGGAGAGTTCACATTCCAAATGTTTAGGAAAGACCGAGAAAATACATTGATGGCTGGCCGACCAATGGTGCAGGGGCGAGACAATCCAGGGTAGGAGCTCGAGTGTAACCAAAATAATCACAACCTCCAGATCCACCTTCACAGTTTGTGACCCTGACAACATATGACAGGGAAAGTTGATGCAGTTAAAAAATGAAATTGGATTAAAAGTGAACTAATCAGGCAAGTTTGTTCTCATGCAGCACAGGGAGACTATAGTGTATCTGTAACAATGTGGCCTGCCCACTCCTCCCCCTCAATTGCCAAGCCTCAGGGTGAGGAGGTCTATCAATAACCAGCATGCTGCTGTCCCAGGATAGGGTTGGGGTGGGGGGTGTCATAAAACTGTCGGGCTTCCCTCTGCTGGTCAGAGCTGATACTGCACAAGTACAAGTACAACTTGCCTGAAATTCCACATCCCTGGTGCAAAGTGACAGCTTTGTAGATATCAGCTCCAACTGCTTTTGCAAACGCAAAGTTTAGTCGAAATGGTAAAAAAGGTTCCTTGGCAATTCATCCTCATTTTCCTCCTGATCAGCTGGATTTTACAGCACAGCAGGCTGGTCTTAAACCCCTGTCACATTCAGTGCTACCCCACAGATATTATTGTCTCCACAACCCTGCATACACAGACAGTCCTTACTTCAGCCAGATCGCAAGGCCTCAGCGCCATGAATCATCAACTGTGGTCAATGGAGACCAGTGTGCACAGGCAGAAGGATGGAAGCTGTTACGGCCCTGAACACATTCTGGGATCTCAATAGCTCCCAGGGTTGACATGGCTGATGACAAGTTCAGAACGCAGTGAGACCTCAGCACATCCTACAAACAGGTCCAAGCAAATCTGCAAAGCAAGGTGACCAACTTCAACTTATCCAACATGGATAAATCTAATGGAAACAGGCATTCGGAACAGGTTTCACAATAAACCAGAGCAAGATCTGGCTGCTTTGTGGGGGGACAGGGAGCTGCCTTTCATTGTGTCTGACTGTCAGTGGGCAGGCTGAATATGATCGGATTAAAGACTTCAATGGAAGCAACGTTAAAAAGGGACTACTGCTGTCATGATGACAGGCTTACACCTGTTTCCAATACCTCTCAAAAACAACAAAGACTTGGATTTCCAAGACAAAGTGGTGGTGCTTTCTGAATGGAGCCACCATGAAACCTAGTGTGAGACACCGACCAACTGAATGGGGCTCCTTTAAGGATTAAAACAACTATGAAAACGCTGGGAGGAACTCAGCGGGTCTGGCAGGATTGGAGGAGAGGAAAACACAATGGACATCAAGTCCAGTATGAACAGAAGAGTTCTGAAGTACACAGTCATACTGGACTCAATATTAACTCTGGTCTTCTCCATAGATGCTGCAGGACCTGCTGAGTTTCTCCAGCATTTTCATAGTTTGTTTCAGATTGCCAATATCTGCAGTATTGTTTTTATTAAAAAAATTGGGCAACTTACAGCCACAAATTCCTAATCCTTTCAAATCACTACCTACTCGTGAAACACAGAACTGCACAAAAGCAGCTTATTAAACCATGGTGGTCTCAGGTTAGTGTAATAAAAAACCAAATCAGACCACACTTCTCTGGATCAGTGAACTCATAGCTGTCACGGTCTCAAATATCAGGTCGAAAGAAAGGAGAAACAATGTAAATGCAGAGATCCCAGACAGACAGCAACACCTGACAATCTTAAATGTCCAGCATGCTGAAAACCTACTCTTTCCCAACACACAATGGCAGCGACCGTTATAAGAAAAGGGTCCCACCAGACCCGGAGAGAAGAACTACTGCTGGGAGCACAATATACGGAAATGGAGTCTGTCACAGTCAACTCTCCCTACAGGCCACAAATTGAAGACATCTTAACGAATAAATAGAATGGGACGATTCACAAAAGTGAAAAAAAGGAAAGCTACAGAGGTGGGATACCTCCACACACCACCTTGTCCAAAGGAGCTATTCTCCTTTGCCACTGATCCCACCCACACAACCTCCTAAAGCAATTCCTGCTGACCTCTAAACCTCAGCAATCAATTCTGTACAACATCTTTAACTCAACAGCATTTGCTCAGAGCACGCGCACACACACTCACACCACCTCAAACAGCTATACATAATTTTATATAAAGCCTACGACTAAAACCACTGCTCTATGTACACATCAACAATTTTTTTTTAAAGTTTCAAGAAAGTATTTACACATTTACGAACGTTTTTGGCGATTCACCAGGTGCTGCTCACTTCTGAAAACAGGAATGTTGAAACATTGCTTTGATCAGGAGGTGGTCATCAGCTGTCTCTCGCGCACGCACGCACACACGAGAAATAAGATGAAGGCCAGTTCTATCACAAAGTAGGAGAATGGGCCAGGGTAATAGGCACAACTCCCTCAGCAAGTCAGCCAGCACAGGCACACAAGAGGGAATGGCTCGCTATAAAAACTCCACCATAAAAAAATTTAAACGAACAACGACTCGCAAAACACGTCTCATTAAAAGCATTTATCCACCATGGAGTGGTGACTTGATTTTCTGTAGGTTGGAAGAGATGAGAAATCACCACAAAGCTCAAAACAGCAGCAGGGTCACTGAGGCAGCAAATGGCCACATTTTTAGTGGCATGGTACCTTCCATTCCTGTGCCAACATAATACTGCTTCGGAAAAGGGAGCTTCGTTTCGCTGTCGGGATGAAGTTTTAAATCAGTCACACATACTGTGGCACCTCAAAATAAAAGCAATGATCGTAGAAAAGAACAAGAAAGGAAGAGCGAACTTGGTTTCCAACACCTCAGTGACAGCCAGAGTGGCTTTCAAGATAATCAAGGGGGCTCACCCTCACCCACAGGAAGTGACTGGTGCCCACCCTTATCCCCTGAGAAACAGTGATTTCAAAAGTTGATAAATTTAAGCAGAGTTTTAAAACTGGCATCATTTAAGATTTTCTTCTTTTTAAAAAAAAGCACCATCAGAAATCCAAAACTCCATTTCAGATCAGTAAACAGGCAGAGGAACAATCCATTAAACACACGCACTAGAGGGAGTCTCGCCACAAGCAACCATATTGGTGCCCATCCCCAGCCCATTTAACCCCACTCCCTCATCTCCAACATTCCTTCTAAATTTCTCAGGCCTTCCAAGGCCTGTGCCCGGTACAGACCTTTTTTCTCCCTCAAGTGTCAGAGACTAAGGGGTGACCTTACAGAGTTTAAGGTCATGGATAAAGGTGAGGAGCCTGTTTTCCCAGGGTAGGGGAATCCAAAACTAGAGGGCATAGGATGAAGATGACAGGGGCAAGATCTTTTTAAAACAAAGGGACCTGAGGAAGCAGTAGAGGCAGATACAATTACAACACTTAAAATACACTTGGACAGGTACATGGATAGGAAAGGTTTAGAGAGGAATATGGGCCAAATGCACGCAAATGGGACTAGTTCACTTTTGGAAACCTGATCAGCATGGATGGATTGGGTGAAAGGGCCTGTTTCCGTGCTGTATGACTATGACTTGGAGTCCGTGTGCCAGCACGCCAATAGAACTGGAGGGGGTATTTGGTCACCTGTCCAAAGGTCCTGCAAACATCTGCTGGTCATCCAGCATGGGATATGCACAGCAAGTGTAGGGCAAGCAACACGACTGGAAATTGGGTCACATGATGGACCATTCCTCACTATTTTTTGAAGAGTTTTGGAAAATTCCACTGCACAAATTCATTTCCAGCAAATGTGGTTACCACCAACCAGGGATGAAATTGGCATGGCAGTAAGGAACACAAAAATTTGAAGCAGTAGTAGGCCATTGGGCCCCAAGCCACACCTGCTTTCCCATTCGATATGATCATGGCTGATTGGAAATAGAGGCCACAATCTTTCCGATTACTGACTGAGCACCGGTTTAAATTCAACTTCCACCTGCTGGCCACGGCTATCTTTAATAGCTCCCAAATGAGAAAACAGGACTTGGGGAAAAACCTCGTTTTCCGTTTTCCTGGGAATTTGTACAAAACAGGAAAGTAAATCCTGTGCTCAGTCTCTGGCGACTTTACAGGCCACGCTGTTCGGTGAATCCAAACCTTTACACAAGCTATAGACAAAAACCAACCTGCTCAGCTAATGGCAGAAACCCAGGAACAGAGGAGATACTGGAGCCAAGTCAAGAGAAACCTGCCACGCAAATCCCACAAATCCTAAAATCTATTTCCACATGATCCTTCTGGTCTGCAATGGGGAAGAGGGGGTGGGGCATATAGACTATGTAAGGGGCACAGTGCGATAGGATTAGGATTACTAATGTATTTCACTGCTTTCAAATGGAGCCAGAGTGACACTGACAGAGCTCAATGGCAGTGGAGTAAGAAAGCTGGGAATAAAAAGAACGAATGAGACAAAATCTGTCAAACAGGGCGCAAGGTAAGGTTAATACTTATGTAAAACTGTAGTGGCAACAGGGAAGAACAGCCCAACATATGGCATTGCCTGCCCCATAGCTCACCCCAAAATTTGTAAGAAATTGTAAACTAGATCTCAGATGCGCCAATATGGTCACCTTTGATAAAACCAGTGCCGTGTGTACACACGCACACACTGCGGCGAAACTCCCTCTTTGACACAGCCCTATTCCAAACTCAAGGCAGCACAGACTGCAAGTCACAAGGAGCAGATCCTCTGCACCTGCCTCCTGACTTTCTCACACCCAGTCCTGGGATTCCAGACAGGGATCGTCAAGGTCCTGCCAACTCTCAAGGTGCCCTCGCAATGTCAGCAGGAAGTCCACGAATGCCCCTTAAAAGTGTTCATGGGTAAACTGTTGGGGCGAACACCTTCTTTCTAAAGTCGTTCATCACCTTCAGGGAAATAGAACCCTTTGACGGAGCAGGGGTCCGAGGGTAGGGGAGGTTGTCGGGTCAAGCAGGAGGGACTAGTTACGTAGCAGTTCATCGAGATCATAGGAGTCGAAGAGGTCACTGACCCCTTCGCCATCCTCCAGGCTCCACAGGTAATCCTCCCGGTCCAAGGGTGGAGAGAAGCTGACGAAAGGGGTATCACTGTAGGACGTGGAAGGGAGTTGGTCCTCTGTTTGTTGGAGGAGGTGATGTGATAGACCGAGGACCCCATCTTCACAGTCCAGCAGTGAGCTCGGCAAAACCGGCTTCAGGTCGTCTGGAACAGCAAGAGGGGGAAAGAAAAAAGACAAATTCATTCAACTGAACCCAGTACTGTTAAATACTTAGGAACAGACCATTCAGTCCCTCAACACTGTTCAGCCATCTGTATCCCAGCTCTGTCCACCCACCTTCATAACAAAAACACAGAAGTAAGCACCACAGAGGGGCCGTCTTTCGTCCCTCTGCACCTCAGCCTTGGTTCATTAATCATTACCTCACATTGAATCTATTAAGGAGTTTAAAATCTTCCAATAAAAGGCTATTGAGGCCAGGTGTTTGAAGATTTCCCAATTTCTGCCTTTCTTTGTGAAGCACTTGGACTTCCTCCACGAATGGTCTCACTCTAATTTTATACTAAATTAACTTTGTTCAAGATTCTCTGCAGAGAAAATGGTTTCTCTCCAACTTCCTTTAAACTCCACTTCAAAACCTAAATGGGACACTAGCCCAATCTTCTGTATGTAAGAGAATACAAGAAGCCTAGACTATGCAAACTGTTTGCAATACAACCTGTTAGCTCCTGTATTGTTGCGAGAATCCGTATTACATCCGCTCCAACACCAATACATCTTTACAAGCTGCAATCTCTGAACTGCACAAAGGACTCTTAAAGGCTTGGTGTATACTAACAAAGCTCCATCCCATATTAATTCAGCTCTCTTGCAATAAAGGTCAACATTCCATTAGCTTTTGTAATGGTGGCTTCAACTGCAAGGAGATTAAGTCTAAAAAGCAGGAAAGACTTGCTCCCACTGGACAGGGTGTTGACAAGACTATCTCCTTAAAGAGGGACATACTTGCTTTGGAAACTGCAAACTAGGCAGATTCCTGCGATGAACAGGTTGAGGTGCTACATTTTGGAAAGGCAAACCAGGGCAGGACATACCCACTTTGTGGTGAGGTCCTGGGGTATGTTACTGAACAAAGACTTGGAGTGCAGGCTCAGTTTTTTTCAAAAACAAACAAAAAAAAAGGAGTCATGGGTAGATAGGATAGTGAAGGTGGCATTTGGTACGTTTGCCTTCATTGGCCAGTGCATTGACTATAGGAGTTGTGAGGTCATGTTGCAGCTGTACAGGACATTGGTTCGGCCACTTTTGGAATACTGTGTTCAATTCTGGTCTCCCTGCTATAGGAAGGATGTTGTGAAACTTGAAAGGGTTCTGAAAAGATTTACAAGGACGTTGCCAGAGTTGGAGGGTTTGAGCAGCAGGGAGAGGCTGAATAGGCTGGGGCTATTTTCCCTGGAGTGTCAGAGGCTGAGGGGTAATCTTACAGAAGTTTACAGAATCATGAGGGGCATGGATAGGTAATAGTCAAGGTCTTATCCCCAGAGCAGGGGAGTCCAAAACTAGACGGCATAGGTTTAAGGTGAGAGGGCAAAGATTTAAAAGGGACCCAAGGGGGAACATTTTTATAGAGGGTGGTGTGTGTATGGAATGAGCTAGCTACCAGGGGAAGTAGTGAAGGCTGGTACAATTACAACATTTAAAAATGGCACCTGGGTGGGTATATGAAAAGGGAGTTTTAAGAGAGATAAAGGCCAAATGCTAGAAAATGAGACTAGATTGATTTAGGATAATCAGGTCAGCATGGACGAGTTGGACCAAAGAGTCTGTTTCCATGCCGTACATCTTTAATGATTGTATAAAGAAAAGGTTGGGCTTACACACATTGGAATTTAAAAGAACAACCTTATTGAGCACAAGGTTCTGAAGGGGCTTGACAGGGTAGATACTGAAAGTATATTGCCTACCTCCCCCACAAGGGGCAAAGTTTAACCATAAGGGGTCTCCCGTTTAAAACAGATGTGGGGGAAATTTCTTTAGGGTAGCCAGTTTCAGGAAATCTCTACCACAGGCTGGGTCACTGAATTTTCAAGGCTGGAGAAGTCAGATTCTTGTTCTGCAGGGAGTTAGAAGGTTATGGGGAAGGCTGGGGCTCTGCAGCAAAGTGGAATGAATAACTGGATGAGCAAAGACCCCCCCCAATCAACGGCAACGCATCCTTCACGCACTCAATAACCCAATCCTGCTCCTGTTTACAAGCCTAAGAATTGCTTGTTGCATCAGTTCATTACAAAGATTCTCTCAAATCACTCTGCCCTTCCATTTCAAAGCTTTTGTTTACAAAATAATCCCAAACGCTCTTTCCCAGTTCTAAAAAGTGGATGTCTCCAGGATTTCCTCCCACGTCAAATTACCTTCCTCTTTAATTTCAAGTTTGCAGGCAATTTTCGGGCATTCTGTTTCACTTTGGACCGGAGCTCTTGTCCCCGGCTCATGCTTTGGGAGGCACGCAGAGACACCACCATCCTCCTTTTTGGGTGTGCTGTACTTCATCGGGCTGTTCTCTTCCGTTACTTCCTCTGGACAAAGGTACACCTCGATTGGACCATTAGTGCTCTTCAGGTAAATCTGCAGGTTCTCCTGCTAAAGGGAGTACATGACACTCGTTAGTCTCAGCAGTTAAAGATCAGCTGATTCCATCCAGCATTAGAAACTTAGTGTGACAACCCCTGCAGTACTGGTTACTTTGTGTAGGTGGCACCAATGAGGTCTTTCAACAACTTTGCATTTTTATCATAGAATCCCTAGAGTGTGGAAACAGGCCCCTCGGCCCAACAAGTCCACACCGACACTCAGCGTCCCAACTAGATCCCATTCCCCCTAATCTACACACCCCTGAACACTCCGGGCAATTTAGCATGGCCAATACATCTAGCACATCTTTGGACTGTGGGAGGAAACCCATGCAGATAGTCACCCGAGGGTGGAATCGAACCCGGTCCCTGGCACTGAGGCGCAGCAGTGCTAACCACAGAGCCACCATGCAACTGCTGGATGGAAAACTGTTCCCCAGTGGTCCACAGAAACAATAATGGCCATCGGGCCACGTCAGACCACGACATGTGACCAAAAACATAGAAAAGGGGTAGATTTTAACGAGTACCTTAAAAAGGAGGAGACAGGAGCTGAGAGTTGAGAGAGAGGGGTGAGGAGTTTGGGCACTGCCACTAATGGTGAAGCAGGATAAACCAAACAGGTGCTCAAAAAGGCCAGAACTGGAGGAGTGCGGAGTGCAGAGATCAGAGGGTTGTAGGAGATAGAGAAGTGGTAGAAATAGTGATAGTCAGAGAGTTGTGTATTTTTTTTGGAGGTGGGGTGGGAGGGTGCACGTATATGAGGGAATTCACTACATATGAAAAAAGGTGCAAATTCTGAATTTCAACAATGCACGGGTTTTAATATTGTAGGTTCTAAACTTAGGCAGTTGGCATCTGCCGTAACTGTGTAGCTCTATCCCTAGCCACTAGGTGGTCCCAAAGCGCTTTCCCTAGTTAAGAGAAGTTTATAGATATTTTAATCAACTTGTTCAGGGATGTTCTTACAAAACTCAAACCTGGGGCTCCTGGCTCAGAAGTAGGGACACTACCACTGCGCCACACAAAGCCCCTAGGAAGGTTTATAAACTAGATTAACTCTCCACTCTAAATTTGGAGCAGAAGGTGTCATGAGGTCATCACCATTCAGTGGGAACATGGTTAAAGTGTACCATGTGTCCATATCATTTCACACCAAAAATGCCTAACAAAGATCAATTGACCACACATTTAAAAGCATTAATTCAGTGAGCGTCAGCTGCCTTTTTTCCAGGAACAGCAATTCATAGTTAGCAAAGCAGCATTTCACACCTCTCCCCCAAATAGATGTGGAGGTGCCAGTGTTGGACTGGGGTGGGCAAGGTCAAAAATCACATGACACCAGGTTATAGAACCTAGAACAATACAGCACAGTACAGGCCCTTCGGCCCACTATGTTGCGCCGAACTTTTACCCTAATCCCAAGGTCTATCTAACCTCCACCCCCACCTTATACTATCGTCCATATGCCTATCTAATTGCCAGTAAAATGCCCCTAATGAGGCTGACTCCACTACCCTCTCCGGCAATGCATTCCACACCCCGACCACTCTGAGTAAAGCGCCTACCTCTGACGTCTCCCCTATATCTAGCTCCATTCATTTTAAAAACTATGCCCCTCGTAATAACTACCTCCACTTTAGGAAAAAAAAATCTCTGGCTGTCCACTCTATCTATACCTCTGATCATTTTGTACACCGCTATCAAATCACCTCTCATCCTTCGTCGTTCTAAAGAGAAGAGCCCTAGCTATCTCAACCTTTCCTCGTAAGGCCTTCCCTCCATTCCGGGCAACATCCTGGTAAATCTCCTCTGCACCTTTTCCAACGCTTCCGCATCTTTCCTGTATTAAGGTGACCTGTAATGAACTGGACACAATACTCCAGATGTGGCCGAACCAGGCTTTTGTATAGCTGGAGCATAGCTTCACGGCTCTTGAACTCAATCTCGCTATTAATGAAAGCTAACACACCATATGCCTTCTTAACAACTCTATCCACCTGGGTGGCAGCTTTCAGGGAACTGTGGACATGAACCCCAAGATCCCTCTGCTTCTCCACACTGCCAAGAATCTTTCCGTTAACCCTGTATTCTGCTTTCAAATTTGTCCTTCCAAAATGAATCACCTCACACTTTTCAGGGTTAAACTCCATCTGCCGATTCTCAGCCCAGCTCTGCATCTTATCAATATCCCTTTGCAACCTAGAACAGCCTTCTGCACTATCCACAACTCGACCCACCATCGTATTGTCTGCGAACTTACTAATCCACCCTTCCACTCCACCCAAATCATTTACAAAAATCCCAAATAGAAGAGGACCCAGAACAGATCCTTGTGGTACACCACTCGGAACTGAGCACAGTGTTGAATATTTTCTGTCCACGACCACCCTTTGTCTTTTAAAAGGTCAGCCAATTCTGAACCCAATCTACCACGTTTCCCCCTATCCCATGCCTCCTTACTTTCTGCATGAGCCTACCATGGGGAACCTTATCAAACACCTTACTTAAATCCATATACAAGATATCCACTGAGCTACCTTCATCCACGTGTTTTTCACCTTGTCAAAGAATTCAATAAGATTTGTGAGGCAAGATCTACCCCTCACAAATCCATGCTGACTATCACAAATCAAACTGTGCCTATCCAAGTGATCATAAATCCTATCTCTGAGACCTTTCCAATAATTTGCCCAGCACTGAAGACAGACTAACTGGCTTGTAATTTCCAGGGTTATCCCTATTCCCTTTTTTGAACAAAGGAATGACGTTTGCCTCTCTCCAGGCACTATACCCGTGGACAGTGAGGACGAAAAGATCATCGCCAAAGGCCCTGCGATCTCTTCCCTCGCTTCCCAAGAACCCTTGAATAAATCCCAACAGGTTTATTTGAAGATAAGCTTTCGGAGTCTCGCTCTTTCTTCAGGTGTCAGTGAAGGGGGTGGCATCAGAGACAGCATTTATATGCAAAAGATCAAAGGGTCATAGAACTGCTGTAAATGTGTTGAACAAACCTAAGATGGTTGTTAAATCTTTAATCAATTAGAAAGGATTAAAATGCAAACTCTAGAATTTCAAGTCACTGTCCCGAGATAACTAAAATTTTTAATCACAATACGAGAGGTGACATCCCTGGTCAGACAATGCATTTTAGGTGTGGGGCCTTGATTAGAATCTGGCTGTGTACTAACTTGGAGTCAGACTGGTTTTATTTCCAAAGTAGAAATTTATAAAATGCCACATTGTGTGCTTTTTGAATATAATAGAACGTATCTGCAAATGCGAATTCATCCCATAGATTTATATGTCAGTGTACACAAATAGTGCGTGGGGGAGGGTCACCTGTAGTGCAACACGAATCCAAGATCCCAGTTGATGATGAATAATTGATGAACCCCTCTCCCATGGAGTAATATCCTCGTATAGAAGCTAGTGAATGATCTGAATTTGGTTTCTGTCTTAAAAATTTGAAAGGAGAGAGGGAATCCTTTCTCTGCTGGTCAGGGAACAAGGAATCTTAAAATCAGAACCCGGTGATTTAAGGAAGACGCTTTGTGTCCAAATACAGACATGCTTGTTCTATTCTCTCATCCTGTTCTCCTGCTCAAATCTTTGAGACCTTGAACTTGTTATCAGAGAGCTGGTTCATTTCTCTAACAGAGCCTGCCAGACTTGCTGAACATTCCAGCACACACGGTTTTCCACTTGGGAGGTCAAAAATCACAACACCAGGTTATAGACGTGAGGAGCAATTCCCCAGGGCAAGGGAGTCCAAAACTAGAGGGCATAGGTTTAAGCCGAGAGGGCAAAAATTTAAAAAGGGGCCCCAAGGGCAACTTTTTCATGCTGAGCATGGTGCATGGGTTATAGGGTGATAGGTTTGGGTGGGATGCTCGGAGGGTCAGTGTGGACTTGTTGGACTGAAGAGCCTGTTTCCACACTGTAGGGACTGTGATTTCCACCCCAAACAAAAAGGACATTAGTGAACCAACTGGTTGTTACAACGAATAAATGGTTACTCGATCGCCATTAAACTAAGTCCATTCCAGACTTTTATTGAATTCAAATTCCATCTGTGACAGTGGGACTTGAACCCATGACCCCAGAAGATTAACCTGAGGATACCATTGTGCTGCCTCCCGATTATTAATACACTGCCTGATGACAACAACAATGATATTTCAAAGCTACTTCACTGATTGCAATGTGGTTTGGAATTTCACAACATCAAGAAGGAGCTCAATAGAGAGATTTGCATTTGTATAGTATCTAACATGTAATTGTTTGCAAAACGCTTTGGAATGAAGTACTTTGACAGTGTAGCTGTTGTTGAAACGTAAGGACCACACAAGCCAATTAATATGCAACAAATTCCCCAAAACAGCAATGTGACCAAACACTGTTTTTAAACGTTGACTGAAGGAAATGTCCCTAATGTTCTTCCAAACAAGAAAAAAAAAAGCACCCTGGAAACTAAGAACCCAAGGCGGCATAAAAAGCTTTGATACAAGATCAGCGATGGTGCCTCTGACAGTGAAGGACTCCATCGGTACTGCAACGGTGTGATAGCCATGCATCTATGAATGCAACTTACTGAACAGGACTTGAAACCACAGTATGGGGCATTGGTGTGAGCCACAGAGGATGGAAAGAGCAGGAAGGACAGTGTGCCTTACCTCACAGACATCAGGCACCTCTAGCCTAGTCTCTGGTGGCGCTTTCACTGCGATCACTGTCTGGTCCTGGAAGCTGTCGATTGAGCGAATATCTTGGTATGTGACATAGGCCAGCGTGAGCAAAAGTCAAGGTGGGAAATAAACAGAACGACTGCAAGGCACACTGAATGTAACAAATCCTCACCCAGCAGTAGTGAATTCCACCACCCACCCAATCAGGAGACTGACAGGCAGAAGGCATGTGATGCTTCTGTAAGGCTGTAGCCTGATACTGCACCCCCTTGATCTCCAGGACTGAAGCACTCAATCATTATGTTTGACACGCCCTATTCCTGAAGGAAGCCATGAAGCAAGCTCCCAGAAAGACTCAAGAGAGGGGCCACATTCATTCAGCACCTTTCATAAGCTCAGCACATCCCAAAACTACCTCACTGCTATTGAGGTGATTTCTAAAGTGCAGCCACTATGACCAAGTCAGAAACAGGGCAGCTAATGTACACACAGCAAGGTCACACTAACAACAGGAGTGTGAATGCCTAGATGCATTTGTTTTTGCAGATGTTAGATGATGGAAATGGGGAAAAAAGGACAGGGCGAGGATGACGAAGGACAGAGGAGACACACAACACAGCTCCACCAATGAGATAAAGATACAACTCATTATAGAGAAACAGTGAATAGAACCATTAACACGTGGAAGGATATCTCTGATTTTCCTCATCATCCGTCAGCATTTTCAGCTGCGTGCTGCAGTTCTGGATGAGGTCGTCAAGGGATCGCTCCTTCCTCACAAGGTCAGTCAGATCCTGCCTGAGGCACTGCTGTTTCGCCACCACTGACGTGTCTTCAAACAGACTGCGACCCCTGTGGGAGGAAAGCAGCGACAGTGAGCCTTCTCTCCTCAGTCTGCAACCTGCATCATACAGAGTTCAAAGACAGCCCCAGAACCCTGGGTTTTGGATGTCTCCGATCCTACACACCACGTCGTGTTTTAAAAATAAAAAAAAAGTGAGGCAAAGGAGTGGATATCACAAATCACAGAATACAATGGTGCTTTGATATCAACAAGAACACCACTTCAGCAAGTGAGCCAACCCTCCGAAATTCCCTGGAAACTCAAGCACTGGAATTGAAAGTTAATTTGAGACACCGCTGTAATCAAAGCTTACAAAAGAAACATCATACAGGGATTAAACCATTGTTTTTAAAATTTTCTCTGAAGAGTTTTGCTTACTTGTAATTTTAGAAAAATTGGAGCTAGGGAAGAAGTTGTTTGATTGGTTTGGAGAATCAGTTAAGGAAGGGTCTACTCAATCTCCAATTGGCCATAGGTTTGAGAGATGGCAACTCTTTGGCCAGGCTGGAAATATTAACCCGTTCCCAATCCCAGCTGTAACAGGCAGGAGAAAAGGCAGTGAGGTCATGACCCCAAGACAGGTCAGCATACTTCACAATTCTCAGTGTCACCGCCATTGGACACTGGCATGGCCCCCTTCACCTCAATGACCTCTCAATAATTACAGAAAGAAAAAAAGGACCATGTTTCATTATTGGCCACGCTGATGACTTATTGGAAAGAGACGCTCCGAGTCAGTTGCTGGGAGAGGAAACCGGCCTCCCATTCGAGAGAGTGAGTTTGATGATTGATCCAGTTCCCACAATTTGGAGCTCTCACTGTTTCCAAGATCTGGATCACCTAATTCCATGCCTCCAAACTCAGGAGGGGTGTCCTGCCTATAGATATCACTTCAGGATCTATTCACAGACATAACTCTCTCACACCTGCAAAGAAGGGTGCTGAATCTTCTGGGAAAGCCTGGATTCACCAAAAATGAAAGACTATTCTCTAGGACACTGCTGCAAGCTGCAAGAAGTCATCGCTGCTCCAAAATGGAATGCAATGCTATTTGTTCTCTTTATACAAAAGCGTTGTGGCAAGATTTTAATTGGATAATTCAAAATGACAAGTCTGCTCCTTTTTTAAGCTGGCCACTGGAGGAGTGGTTTACTTCAATCGATGGGGAGTGCGGGGCCACAAGGCAACTGGGATGTCACAAGCCTCCACTGGGCTGTCCACGTAGAGTTGACAATGCAGCTCCCAACGAACTGATCTTATGAACCATCAAAAAGTTTGGGAACTCAGTCACCTGCTGCAGGCTGAGGGCCATTTGGAAAAAGACGAAAAAAAATAAGTGCAGTGACTTACATCCACTGAATGTTGTTTTTGGATTTTTTCCGGATGAGTTGAATTCCTTCCAAAACGTTGGTGATGTCGTAAATTCTCCTCTTCTGGACTTCAAGGACTTCCGCTGCTCGGTTCAGGTCCAGGACGCCATCCGGAGACTCGCTGAGGAGATGGACAAACTTCTTGGTCAGAAGTCCAAGCGAGGTGTCATATCGTGTCTTCTCCCCAGGAGACTTGGGAGCTGCGAGTGACAATTAAAACAAAGAAAAAAACCACAGGTTTGATCTCATTAATCCATTCTTGTATTCTCTGCCTGTACATCAGAGAAGGTTCAGAATGTGCCTTAAAAAGAGATTAGGAAATTCATAAGTCAACATACAAGGGCAGCAGGCGTTTAGGAAGGCAAATGGAATGGTGGCTTTCATTGCAGGAGGGAGGACGAGAGTACTGGAGAATAAGAGGTTTTGCTTCAATTGTATAGTGCCTTGGCAAGACCGCGGTGTGCGGTTTTAGTCCTGACCCAAGGAAGGATATCACTAAGAGTGCAATGGAGGCTCATTCCTGGGGTGATAGCCCTAGACAAAGATTGAGGAGACCATGCCTATATTCTCTAGAGTTTAGATAATGAGAGAGATGATTTCACACAGGCAAGGGAGCAAAACGCTGACATTTACAGTAATAAAGCTCAGAAAAAGGCCATTCAATCCATTGTGACTATGGTGGTCATTTGGTAAAAAAAAAACTTTAGCCAAAACATCCTATTCCCCTGCGCTTTCTCCGAGGCCTGGCAAATTTTACATGTCCTATTAATTCCCTTTTGAAAGTTATGATTGAAACTGTTTACACCATCCTATCAGGTAATGCATTTCCGATCATAAGTCAATGCAAAACATTTCTGTTCAGCTCCACTATGTTCTGATAACCAAACTCCTCACCAGTGGAAACAGTTCCTCCCTGTTTAACTGACCAAACTTATCATGGTCCTGTCTCAGCCTTGGAGAATAATCCAGTCTATTATAACGGAGGTCCCTTGACCTCAGTACCACTTCTGTACACTTTCAAATGGTAATAGCTGATGGCTCCTCAATAATTGGAGACTAGAAATAGCCCTAAGATAGTAAGAACTGTTGATGCTGGATTCAGAGATAACAG
>JAHRHZ010000025.1:16868534-16885805 GCA_024137785.1 Ginglymostoma cirratum | reverse complement strand
TGAAAAAGCTTGGCAACGCAACTGTGGTAGAGAGGGACAAATAACAGCCAGGATCTCACTTAGTGCATCCTGTCAACGCAGATGTGGATAGTGGGACTCCATTGCAATGCTCATGTTTACTTCTAGACACAACTGCAAGAAGCAGCTATTTGATGGAGAGGCAATGCATCTAGGAAAAGGGAGGAAGGCTCAGTAGCTGCAGGGAAGGTGGAAAACAGGAAGAAGTGCCCAAGAGCTTAGAAGCTAAATCGTTGTAATCATTAGCATTTCTCATTCATCACAAAAGTCTGTAACATTTATAGAGCACGCTCTGGTTCTGAGACAAGTCACACCCATAGCTCAGCAGGCCAGGACTTCTGCAGTTCTGACTGTACAGGAGCCTACAGCATAAAACAGCCCCACAAACCACACCAGAGGAGCTGCCACACCTTCAGAGGGCTTCAAAACCACAAGACATCGTGGAGGAAAACCATTAACTGCAGCCATTCATCACTAGGGGCGTTGTCATGGCGAAAGCCTTTTTGAGGGGCGATCTCACGCTGCTTGGCTGGATTCCAAACCCAGGTCTTTTTCCCAGGCACATTATTACAAATGTGGCAACTGAAGCACGTTGTTCATTTGATCGGTCACCACAAAAAACCCACACCCACCCCACTCTCTCACTGAGACAGGCAGCTAGCCACTCAAGTTGCTGCAGACAAGGCCTCACCTCCTCCCCATATCATCTGAAGAGCTGCTGATTACTGCTCCACTGCCCTAACTGCACGATTAGAGCAGGAACGGTACTCAGGAGAGGGCTGTGGTTGATGAGGCTTCAGCTTAAGCCCTCAGTGACAGTGTTTTCAGGAGCGAAAGGTAATTCCAGCACTTTACCACAAGCCAGTGAGGTCACCAATGGAGGAACAGTTAAATGTAAGGGATGAACCAGGCAGCCATTATTGGAGGAGAGCAGGGATCAGAGAACTGTCGGAGATGAGAGGGAAGGGTGAAACCAGAGGCTTTAAAAACAAAGGCACTGCTGGTAGATGAAGAGAGTTTATTTCCCCTTTGGGCAAGAATCTCAGCTCAGAGGGCATAATCCAAGAGTAAGGAGTCTTCCAGTAGGGACAGAGATGAGGAGGAATTGGAGGGTAGTGAAGCTGTGGAATTCTTTTCTAGAGGGCTGTCGAGGTTGGGATGTTGACTATATTCAAGGCACAGATAAACTTTTAATCAGTAAGGGAACCAAAGGGTTATGGAGATAAAGCAGGAAAGTGGCAGTTGAGGATTATTAGGATCAACCACAATTTCACTGAATGGCTGAGCAGACTTGATGGACAGAATGGTCTAATTCATCTCCTGTGGCTTATGGTCACTGTCTCAGCACGTCTCATTGCTAAACAGAGGCCTTAGTTATCCCTCAAAACACAGAGGAGGGGTGAGGGGTATCATGAAGGGTCCATGTGAGGATTCAGCACTCTCCTCTGGATCACCGGATTGTAGCTGCAATAGTGTGTAGATCATCCAGGCACACAAAAAAAAAAAAACCCAAACTCTTCCCTCAACAAACCTCCAATCTTCCCATTGAATGTTTGGCGCAATTAAGGAATTGTACACCATGTGCAGGCTGAAAAGTTTTATTTCAAGAACACTCCTTGCAGCATTACCGATCTCTGACTCCTGCAGTTCCAAGTCTAACGCTGAACAAGTATAAAACGGGCCAAGAAGCTTTCCCTATCTGCTTCTCAGGCTTCTGCCCCCTTTCTGACCTGTTGTTATCATTTAGATGGGGGCTACTGCCCTTGATGACATCCTTCTGCCAGATATCCTGAGAATCGAGGGGGACCTCTGGCCAGCTGAGAGGCACACGGTGCTCAGTCTGGGTCTTCCTCTCATCCAGTGCTTATGGACACAGGCCCTTTCCTTCACAGGTACAACAGCAACTTGAAATGACATTCCTTCTAATATAGTACATCACTTTCATAGGTAGCAAACTGCATCCAATTTTATTTCAGAATGCTCGAAGTCCTATACAAGTATAGGTCAAAACCAGAAGATTGGGTTGAGTAGTGTCTTGGAGCAAGTGTGTTCAAGGGGATCTAGGTGAGGAATTCTAGAGTTGAGACATACAGACCCCTCACTCCATTTCTTTCCATGCTGGCTAACCTATTGCATGAATGCCTTGTTACGTTCCAACTTTATCCATTTCTACTTGACCCCATTTCCACGTGTTCCCCTTTACTCCATATCTCTTTCTCTCTTCATCCTCAACGTGCACCCCACCCCCAGCTCTGCCTCAGTTCCAAGATCATTTTTCCAGAAGCTTGCTCCAATAGCTCATACCTCAAGCCCACTCGCCAGACGCAGTTGCAACCCCCACCTCCAGATGACTGCCTTGCTGTAGTCTCACTGTTCTCAAGCTCCCAGAGCCTGTACACACAGCTAGGCGGCTCCAACACCACGCATGCTTCCCAAACTCTGGCAGAGTCACCGTGTGTTCTAGTCTGTCTTCCACCACCCCCACCACTATTCAGCTTCAACTTGCTGAATGGTATCTTTTCTTCTGCTGTGCCGTGAATTATCTTGGTGTTGAATAGCACTGTCACAGACATACAATGGGCTCCCAGAGACTGCCAGGGCAGCTCAAGCACTTTAATCATCCAACAGCTTTTAGGTGGCTGACATTAGCAGTGGCAACTGAAAAAAAAAGTTTCCATCCAGCAATTGCAGATCACTAGTTTTGCTATAGGCACACTGTAAATCTCCTTTTTCACCTCCCCCACCCCCAAATGGAGGGTCCCAGCCACTTTGTGCGCTCTGATAGAAGTTTCCAGTTACCTATCAAATTAGGGTCAATCTTTTGCAGCACCAAGCTTTCCAGGAACTGGGCATGAAACTTAGTTAGTGCCAGCCTAATTGGTACCAACCTAGTTGGTAGCATCTTAACCCCAGAACACAAGTTCCAAGCACAGTACTGAAGGAGTGCAGCATGGTTGTAGATGCCACCTTCCAGAGGAGACATTAAACTATGGCACTTGTCTGCTCAACATGATACAGAAGATCCCTGGGCACTACGCGGAGGAAAGGCCGGGAAGTTGTCTCCAGCATCCTGACCAACACTTGTTCCTTAAATCAGCATCAGAATCTGGTCACGATCACATTGCTGTTTCTGGGAGTTTGCTGTCTTTTTAAATTAAACTATATACCAGGCAGCAAACAAGACACTGCAGGGCAGGTGCCTGGGCCTTGTCAACAATTTGCAGAAACATTCCTCAAATTTGCCAACAGCTACATTATGTCATCCAAAGCTCAGCTAGGAGTGTTAATTAGTTCAGCACTTTAACCAGAGAGAAGCCTGACAACCCTTGGAGATGTCTGCATTTCCCCCAATTCTGGCCCCTTGAGCATCCCTGGCTTCCTTTATTCCATCACTGACAGCTGCACCTTCAGCTGCTTAGGTTCTAAGCTACGGAAATCCCTCTCTAAACCTCTCCGCCCCTCACTCCTCTTCCAAATTGCTTCCTTAAAACCACTCTCTTTGAGCAAGAGATAGTAAGAACTGCAGATGTCATCCGTCACCATCCCACCTCCCTTCTCCCAGCCCCACCCCTCCTCTCTTTATTTCTGAGCTCCCATCCCCCAAACCCCCTCCCCTTTCTGAAGAAGGGTCCCAACCCAAAACATTAACTTTCCTGCTCCCCTGATGCTGTCTGGCCTGCTGTGTTCCTCCAGCTGCACTCTGGGCTCTCTTGGAGCGACATCCTGTTTCAATATCTTGCTGCATGGTTTGCTCAATTATCCTTCTACGAAGCACCTTAGGATGCTGCATGAGGGTAAAGGCAGTACACAAATGCAAATTTGGCGCGATGGATTCATTCTTGTTGGACTCATTCTTACATCCAAAATGGGTATGAGCCCATTTCCTATCTCAGCAAATAGTAATGGCAGTGGAGCCATGGACTTGAGGAAACCCTCCAACCATGGACATGTGGAATACTCCTACATTTTATTTCTGTGCATGGAATCACAGTCTGTCAGAAGACCACGAGTTGCCATGACAATCAGCATATGCAGAACCTCAGAGGAGCTACACAATTTGGAGGAATCATTGGTCCTGTGGCGTAGGGACTTCCACTCATACTAGCACTCTGCTTACACATGGCTGCCGGTGATGTGGAGGATAGGTGATAAGAGTATGGATCTTAATATTTGTTCTTGACTGCAATAGGGGCAGGAGGCAGCCATTCTACCCCTCAACCCCATTCTGCCCTTTTAGTTAGTTCATAGCTGACCTGCATCTTGACCTACATTCTTTAATCCTCAGCAAAGCTCTAATCAAGCTCTGGTTGGGGGCTTTCCAGTCGACTCCCATCATCATAAACTCGGGAGGGAGGGGGAGTTCATCAGTGTTTGGGGAGAGGGTTTCAGATTTCAGCATGGCAACATAGACCCAGGAACCTCTCGGATAGTGACCAACCTCGGGAGAATCAAAGACTCCCCGACGCGATACACTGACATCTTCCTGGCACTCTAGTTGCTGCGGCTTCCATTATAGAAACAGAAGTTGCTGGAAAAGCTCAGCAGTTCTGAGGAAAGGTCACTGGACCAGAAACATTACGGATTATTTTCTTCGCAGACGCTGCCAGACCTGCTGAGCTTTTCCAGCAACTTCTGTTTTTGTTCCCGATTTACAGTTCTTCCGGTTTTTATGGTTTCCACTACATTGTCCACTAAGCTGCAGGGTGATTCAACCATTGGCACATGATTGTATGGGGAAAATGGACAAAAGGTCTTCACAGAAAGAAAAAACACTTTATTCTTTCTGGTCTTTAAACCATCGCACTGCTCGCGATGTGTTTTTGAAACTCAGGGTTCACTGACCCTTACCTTGGTTGTCCCTCTGGGCCCAGGTTTCAAATGACCTTTCAGTGATCTTAACATTGCAGGCTCTGCAGAGAGCTGTTGCCAAGCTTGCCTCTGGAGACGTCTTTATTGCAGAACCTTTGGTCAACATCAGTAATGTAGCAGTAGCGTGCTGCAACTTCAAGCCAACACATCTCCTTACACTGCCAGGAGGGTGCTTGGCCATCATGGAACAGAAATGGAGACTTGGATAATAGATACTGGAAGCTGCAGGAGAACATTAGTCATTCCATACTAACAGTGTACAAAAACGTGCACTTATAATAGTCTCTTTAATGCAGGAGAACAGAATATCAAGGAACAGCTGCATGCAGAAGCAATGGGCGCTGACAACATTCCCAGCTGTGACCCTAATGACCTGTGCTATCGAACTAGCTGTGATTTTCCTAATGAAGTGGTGGATGGGGGTACAATTACAATGTTTAAAAGACATTTGGATGAATATATGAATAGGAAAGGTTTGGAGGGACATGGGTCAAGAGCAGCCATGTAGGAACACTTTAGTTTGGGATTATGCTTAGCATGGACTGAAGGGTCTGTTTTCATGCTGTATGACCCAATGATACTATAGTCAAGGTCTTCCTGTACAGCTACAACACTGGCATCTACTCAACAGTGTAGAAAAATGCCTAAGTATATCCTGGACACAAAAAGCAAAAAACACATCTGATTAAGCTAATCACTAACTCACGTCAATAACACCATTCATCAGACACCAGAGGTTGGCAATGCTCTCAAAAGATACTTATTTAGCAATAACCTGCTCACGGACACCCAGATTGGGTTCTGCCAGGGCCACTTGGCATCTAGCCTTATTATGGTCTTGGTCCAAACATGGACAAAAGAGCTGAATTCCAGAGATGAGGTGAAACCTGCACATCAGATACAGTTTACATAAGCAGCAATAGTCTTTTCAGACTCTGCATATTATTAGGCTCCTATATATTTGGAAAAAAGGTCTTCACATTTAGTCAGCTGATGAGGTCCTGCCCCTGAAAGAGCAGACCCCAAATTACTGTAAGAGCCCGATGAAAGGAGGAGGCTCACCGTATTGTTAACGATCATCTACTATCTGCCTCTAACCAAAATCTTTGATCCCTGCCCCAACATTCCCGTTCGTCAGATGCATTACACTTTGTCGCCCCAATGTGTGTCACTGACTGGCCCCCTCTTTAGGTGGTGGTTACAGGCCAAAACAGCAGTTGTGATTCAATGAAAGCTGGGCCTTTCACCTTTAAATCAGGACTCTCAAATGAATAGGCAACAGTTCAATGTCACGGGCAGGATTTCCTCAGGTTTGAAGTAACACCACACCATGACAGGGCCACACCTGTTGGCAGCTATCACCTTGACAGGTGTGTGTTTGCATGCACGTGTGTATACGTACCACTTACAGGGAGGGGGAACCTCAGGGACAGGAGGAGTGAGACAGTCATTCTTTCCTTCTCCCCCTGCAACCCGTCTCTCCCCAGCTCCCAGCTTCAGAGGGTTTAAGAGAACCTGCAAGAATTAAAAGCAGTTTATGCTATTAGGGGGCACACAAGTGGAGACTGCCAATCCAATAACTTTTCTCAAAATCTACCAGAGGTACCCACCTTATTCATCTGAAGGGAAAATGCACCATTAAAATTACTCTGTTTGCACAATTAGAGTTCACAAGTATCCAAATCAAAAAGACTATTGCTATATTTTCAAGTCACATTTTTAACTTTAAAGAATGGACAGTACAAAATTACAGGATCGGAGTTGGACTGACCTCAGATCAAATCAAGACTGAAACCCTGGGAGGGTGAGCAACGCTACTGGAGTTACTACCAGTCACTTAGGTGGGACTGGAAACAGCCTTGCAGAGGACAGATGAACTGGGTCAGTGGCAGAGCCAGAACCAGGCTGGAGCTAGGACCCTGCAGAAGGTTTGCTTATTCACCTCCTGTCACTCCGTTTTCTGCTATGTGTACGGTGCTGCAGCTGTTAACTCCCGAAACACTCCAACAGGAATGCTGTGTTGGGGTAAGATAGTCACTGCCTGTCAAATGAACCGGAAAGGGACAGATAACTGGGTGGAAAGGAGATGGGAGATACAATTATAAAAAAGGCCAATAAACAAATTCAAGAACGGGGGTGGGTTGACTGGTGGTGGAAAGTTTCCCCTAAGGTGTCCACTCTACACCTTCCTTCCTGCTCTTCGCCATATCACTAAAGTCTGAACAGCAAGAGCTTATATTGTTTAACTCTGAAAGGCACCTCAGCATTGTACCCGCATCCTTGGCTCAGTGGACAGTACCCAACCGCAGGCAGAAGATTGTGGGCCCAAATCTCATTTGAGACTGGAGTGTGCAGGCTGACAGAAGAAGTGCTGATCAGGCAAAAAGGGGAGGTCATTTGGAGGCGATGTTGGGACCTGGGGCATTCAAAACACCACACCTCCAACTGCACAGTCTCAACTGCGAGAGGTGTGCAAGGATCTGGAATGAGTCTTGAACCAATAACTTCCTGACTCAGTGTTACCCACAGATACAGTCAACACTATAACAACAACATCAGGACTAGCTAAGTTACATTGCAGCTGAATCAACAAACTGGCTCCACTTCAACACTAGGCCCTGGCAATGTTTGAGAAGAGGGTGTCAAACTGTACTGTGATCACACAATCTCCACGGTACAGCAAGCAGCTGTACTCCAGGATTAGAAATGCTTCACATTTAGGAGAATCTCAACAAATAAAAATGGGAATGTTTGTTCAACTGGTATGATTGCTATTATGTGATCCAATTGAATGGCAGGACAAGCTTCAAGGGCTGAATAGCCCTATTTGTTTGAGTGTCTTCAGAATGCTCAGCCCAATGATAATAGGCCCCATGAGGAGCTCAGCGAATGGAACCCAAATCAGATCCTGCTTTTGCGAGAGTTCAACAGCATACACAGGTGTTGGATGAGGACAAGACTGACTGGGATCCTGGATGAACAAACTGCTGACAATATGCAGACCCCTAGAACAGTCAGCTGAGCATGCCCGAACTCTGAAGAATCATAAACTCAAAAACAAAATTATTTGCCCGTCATTGCATTGCTGTTCTGTATTCAACTTTGCTGTAGTGTTCCTCAACAATAGCTGGGTCTCAAATTGCCAGCTTCTCTAGGACATCCAGAAGTTCTGGGGAAAAAAAAAGCACTGTACAAGAGACAAAGTTTCAAAATGGCAAGGCAGAACCTTGCTGAAATAAAGGTTGAAACATGTTGGAACATTTTGCTGAAATAGCTTGAAACTTCAAGTCTGGAACACCCACACCTGCCCCCATTTGCACAAAGCAATTCACTTCACATGACACCCAATCTCCTTCCAACACCATACACAACCTAAACAGTTTGGATTCCTCCAACATCCCTTTCATCATCAATTCTTTAACAAGATCCCCTTTAGTCAGAAGCGATCCAAACACAAACACATCAGCCTTTAATGAAAGGCCTACATTTCTCTAGCACTTTTTTTTTTATAAAGCAACCTCATAACATCCCAAACCATTTTATCGTTGATTTGTTTTTGAAACAGTCACTATTGGAACGCAAGAACTGCGGCAGCCAACTTTGAACACGGCAAGATTCCACAAACATCAACGTGAAGAATAAGTGAACTTTGATAAAAATATGAAGTGATGCCCATTAAGGGATATAAATATTAGCCTGGACACCACTGACAACTCTTATTGCAGTGAGGCTCCCCAAACTGTATGGTTCCAGACATCTTACCCCAAAATGGTTAAGCTCCCAAGTGAGGGATAAAGGAACAAAAACAGAAGTTGCTGGAAAAGCCCAGCAGGTCTGGCAGCATCTGTGAAGGAGAAAACAGAGTTAACGTTTCGGGTCCAGTCACCCATCCTCAGAACTGATGGGGGTTGGTCTCCCTTCAGAAATGGGGGAGGGGGAAAGAGGGTTCTGAAATAAATAGGGAGAGAGAGGGAGGCAGATAGAAGATGGATAGAGGAGAAGATAGGTGGAGAGGAGGAGACAGACAGGTCAAAGAGGTGGGGATGGAGCCAGTAAAGGGGAGTGTAGGCAGGGTGTGAAGAGTGTCTGAAGAGTGTGGGAAGGGTAGGAAGGGTCCCCAGTTCTGAAGAAGGGTCTAGGCCCAAAACGTCAGCTTTCCTGCTCTTCTGATGCCGCTTGGCTTGCTGTGTTCATCCAGCTCTTCACCTGGTTATCTCAGATTCTCCAGCATCTGCAGTTCCTACTATCTCCAGCCACTGAACTTACATTTGCAGTCATCTTTTGGCTGCGGCACTTTTATTTAAACAAAAAAAAAAGGACATGCTGGAATTAAAAGTTCAATATATCTGTAAGTACTTTGAGGTCTTGAGGTCCTAATGACTAAACAACGTTCCCTCCCAGCTCTTCCTCAAACCTAACAATACAGATGGGCTTCAGTCCAAATTTCCCACCAATGCCTAAAATTAGGAGCTCAAGTTTCTGGCAAGGGACATGAATCTCCAAACTTCTGATTCAATCAAGAAGCCACTCAGGAGCTGCAGATGACAGAAGAAGGAAAAGAACGAGACAAAGAAAATGTACTTTGATGCACAACATCTTTACTCTTTCCCAAATAAAGCTTTCAATCCATACAGCAATGGAAGCCGAGCTCACATCAATGCTCAGTTTCAGAATTCTGACATTTCCTTTTGACAACTTCCAAATCAGTAACTGAATACAAACATCATAATCTGAACAAGTGAGAACTACTTTTTCAATCAGTGGGTGGTGGCACTCCCGCCTATGGGAGGTAGTGCAACTTCAGAAATGTGTGCACATAATCTAAAATTACACAGCCACAGAACACCAATTTTAAATAGGATGTTAAAACATAAGCCTCTCAGGGGCATGGGAGAGATCCCATGACACTACTGGGAAAACAAAAGAGAGATGGGGAGGTTTCCTCCTTGTGTCAGGAACTGATGTTTATCACTCTGATTTCAAGAGCAATTATCTGGTCGTTTATCCTGCAGCTATGGGGGCTTGCTGTGCTGAAACTGACTGTCACTGTTTCTGGACTATCACAGCATCTATGCTTCGAAAACTATAAATTCATTAGCTGTAAAGCAACTCCAGATGTCTTCAGCAATGACATGACTGAGGGGGTGGCCTTATAAATATGTTTAAGATGGCCAGGTTTATTTGATAGAAATGTGATGTCAAGGACCAAGAGGATAAAACTTATTTCTGACCACAAGATAGAAACCATAAATAAAAGACAGCCCAATTAATCCAACAACAAATTCAGAAGAAACCCCCATTTCCCCTAGACCACAGAATTCACCGCA
Organism: Ginglymostoma cirratum; assembly: GCA_024137785.1. Lineage (NCBI taxonomy): Eukaryota > Metazoa > Chordata > Chondrichthyes > Orectolobiformes > Ginglymostomatidae > Ginglymostoma > Ginglymostoma cirratum. The sequence continues at coordinate 16,875,591 of JAHRHZ010000025.1, read as the reverse complement.
TACTGCAAGTATAACCAACACATTACAGGGAAAGGCAGATAAACACAACAAAGAAAAGAACAGAAGGACAAGCTGATAGAGTGAGATGAAGCTAGGGTGGGAGGAGTCTTGTGAAACACAAACACTAGCATAGATCTAGAGGGCCAAATGGGCTGTTTATGAACATAATGAGTTAGAGTGATACATCATTTAGCTCCCTTGAACCTGTTCCACCATTTCATAAGATCATTGTCTTGGCGCCAGTTTCCTGCCCACAATCTTTGAACCCCTCCCCCCTTTTAGTCAAGAATCAATTGACTTTTACGTAAAACATTCAATGTCCTCTTCTCCAGGAGTGGTGGTAGCAAGTTGTATTAACTTGCAACCCTCTGTACAGGGAGAAAGTATCTCCACATCTCAGTCTTAAAGGGGAGACATTTTTAATAACTTAGTCCGCTAGTTCCTGTTCATCCCAGAACGGGAAATATCTGATCAACATCTATCCCACCAGGTCACCTCAGGACCTTATATGATTCAGAAAAGATCACCTCTCACTCTTCTCAATTCTAGTGGATACCAATCGAACCTGTTCACCTTTTTTTCAGAAGCTAATCTCTCACCCCAGAAATTGAATCAAGTGAACATTCTCTATAAATGTTTGAATTGTGTGCTTTCTTAAACATGTCAGACCAATTGCACACTGGGACATGGCCTCCCCAATGTCCAACACCACTGTAGCGGAATAAACCAGTTTTATATTCCAAACTCCTTGCGAGAAATGCCAGTAATCCATACACCTTTCTAATCACTTTATATTCGCTGCTGACTAATTTTTTGTTCTATATGGCGCAGGACACCCAGATCCCTCTGTATTAAGATTTTTGCGATTTCTCTTTATTTACAGGATAACATTACTTTCCTACATTTCTGCCTGTGATTCTGTGTGAAATAAATGCAAGTGCCTTTTAAAATTTCACAGCACAACATGAACTGCTGCAGAGCCCACTGTATCCATACAAATAAATTGCATTCCACAGGCGTGGGAGCAGCATGGGTTATATAAATAGGAGCAAAGAGAAAGCAGCAATGAACTGGATCACCCCAGCACTCAGCTCCATACATATACAGGAGCATTATAAAGGGTATTACAGTTGCCAACTTTTAAAATAAGCAATAAGCCTTCACATCAACAGACCACTGTTCTCTATTTCTAATATGTATATAATCACCCTTATGTAATGCTGAGTAGAGCTATGCAGCAAGATTGTGGATCAGAAAGTACTTAGCGGATCTCAATCAAGGCAATTGCTCAGATGCAACAGTTGGTCTCAGTCTCAAGATAGGAGGGAAGGGCTCTCGTGGTGCAGTAGTGTCCCTACCTCTGGGCCAGGAGACAGGGTTCAAGTCACATCTGCCACAGGAGGGGAATCATAAAATGTCAGGACAAGTAGATTAAAAAATACCTAAATAATAAAAAAAAGGGAAAGTCACCACAGTCCACCAGGACCATTGAGCCGCTTGAATTTAATACAAAACTGTTAGTGTAGGAGGGAGGCAGATAGGGTTTCCAATCCACACTGCCAGGGCTCTTGTGGAACATTGGTAGTGTCCCTGGGTACAAGCACTACACCTGCTCTTTAGGTGTGTCATAACATGTCTTAGCAGGTTGGTTACAAACATCCAGACTGCTAACAGCACAGCAGGGGGCCATTTAACCAAATCACGTACAAACTGATTCTGAGCAAGTGCAACTCTCCACTTTGTCCCTATAGATTTGCCAATCTTCACTTTTGATGAAAGCAAAATACTGCAGAATGCTGGTGGCTCAGTGACAGCTCCAGGAACCTGGGTTCGATTCTATCCTTGAGCGACTGCCTGTGTGGAGTTTGCACATTCTCCCCAGTGTCTGCATGAGTTTCTGCCAGATGCTCTGGTTTCCTCCCACAGAACAAAGGTGTGCAGGTTGGGTGAATTGTCTATACTCTGCAGGCCAGATCAATTAGCCAAGGGAAATTGAGTGAGATAGGGCGGGAAGCTTTTTGAAGGGTCAGTGTGGACCCGATGGGCCAAATGGCCAGCTTCCATAATGTAGGGCTTCTATGGTTTTGAAATAAAAACATGCTGGAGTAACTCAGCAGGGCTGGCAGCAATTGCAGAGAGAGAAAACATAGCTTACGCTTTGAGTCAAATGCACCTTCTCTGGAACGCTTGATAATTCTCCAATTTGGTCATCACTCTCAGGCAACGCACTCCAGATCCTGACCATTTGCTGCATTAAAAAAAGCTTTTCCTCTACTCTGGTTCTTCTGCCAATTACCGGTAGTTCTCCTATAACACAACAGTGGAGTTCTTGTGTGATCTCGTGGTACGGAAAACTACCATAGAAAAATCACCATACTTGGACAGCAGAAAGTTTGCGTTATACAAACAGCGTCTGCTATTCAATCACGTTACAGCCAATTCGTATTAACAAAACATGCGTTATTGCAGAACTACCCATTTCTCACATTGCAGTCCTCTGGCTCAACTCCTCTGCCAACAGCAAGCAGTTTTTCCTCTTTTGGATTTGCTCAGACCACCACAACTGAACATCTCTATCAAGTCTTTCAATCATCTCCAAATAGAACAGCGACAGCTCCTCCAGTCTGTCCATGTAACTGAAGTCAACATTAACTGCAGATAAACATTAGCCAGGATATTGGAGAGAACATCCTTGGTCCCTTTCAAAATGATGTTGAAGAACATTTGCATTCACCAAAGAACGAACAGGGCCTTGATTTAACAAATGCCCTGAAATGACAGCACTTCAAACAGTGCAGCATTCCCTCTGCCTGACACAGCAAGGATGAGTGAAGTGGACAGTCAAGTTTCTGGAATGGACGTTTGAACACAAGTTTCTGACTCAAGAAGCACCATGATGAAGTAATGAGTCACACTGGCCAAGGGGGAAGGAAACTGAAGGGCAAAAACCACTCAGGATGTGGGGACACATCACCAGGCACTGTCTCTAACTGGGTAAAGTTAAAGACACAAAAACAAGCCAGTGAGAAAGACATTTACAGGAAAGGAGTGGAGAAGCTATCAAGTAAGCAGAGAGCTCACTTCTAAAGCCTCCCCGAATCCCAGTGATCGTGTATACAGAACCTACTCTCAGAGGGATGTAGAATCGCTAGGACAGCAATGCACCAGGCTGCAAACTACAGGCCCTAGTGCTTAAAAACAGCTGTCACTTATTCCAAATGTGAACTCGCTATGTGCTCCTGGCTGGTTGCCACTTGATGATCCAGTTCAAATATTACATTCCTTCCACCAGTGGACTTGCTGGCAGAGATTACACTGGAGAGAGAGTCAGAAAACAGCTACTGGAGCATCAGCGGCAGGGAATCACAGCAAGCCAGCTTTCCGTACAGAAACTGTGCCGGTGACTCAAGGAGACACGTTCTAATGGTAGGAAGGGAAGTCTGGAATTGCAGGCAGCTCAGCTGGTACCTATTAACCCAGAAGGGGCTGCATCCTTTCAAGTATCCACCATAAATACTTCAGCTCTTTAGTTAATTTACAGCTTCCAATTCAACACAGAGCGCTGCGTTGTCAGGAATACCATCTCGTGCAAACAGGTGATACAGGGCATACAAAACCTCTTGACTTTCTTCAAAGAATGTCATAAGACATTCTCCCTGGTGTCCTGGTCAATATTTATCCCTCAAACAACAAACTGGTAGGTACCACATTACAGTTTGTGTGAGCTTGCTGTGTATAAATTGGTTGTCCATTCTATGCATTCTGAGAACGGCAACATATATTTTTGAAAAGTACTTCAGTGGCACATCCCGAGAACAGGAAAGTACTTTGTAAATGCAAATTTGTCCCTTTCTTTCGCAGATTTCAGCTCATCATTAGAAGATGTGGTAGGATCTATAAAACTGCATGGCGAGGCCTTGCTAACAGGTTATGCACCATTGACCCAATGTCCCTATACCCCATGGTCAAACAGAGGCTGCTACACCAACCAAAATTAGAAACTCAGCGAAGTTGCTCAGAGGTGCAGGCAATAAACAGGATGAATACAACACAGAAAATGCCCGCTTGATTCTCTACCTCCCACCTTGCTAAACTTCTACAGGATTCCTTTTTTAGTCAACATCCATTTCTAGGCACAACACAAAGGATGGAGAAAGCAGAACGCCAAAGCATAAACTCCAACACCACTGCACAAAAAAAAAAAATGCGTTCTTCAAAGCCTGAATCAGGGCCTGCACTCTATTTTCAGTGACACAATAGAACCTTGCAGTACAAAAACATGTCTCAGGAATCATTCCCAAATGCCATACTCACCCCATTATGGACACGTGGAGTGGAGAATTGTCATGTACTGGGCACCAATGCTGGATTAGTGCTGGGAGAATACATGAGCTGATCTTAAATGTTTCCACGTAAACCTGCACATTCCACAGTGCAGTCCAGTGACACTGGCTAAGGAGCGTAATTGGAAAACACACACTGGATAGAGGCCTCTGCCCCACTTCCCCATCCCATATAAAATTAAAGCCTTATCTTGTGACAATTTCTAATGGGCATTTAAAGCTACCATTTGCATTGAACTCCTATCAGTGTGCCAATTTGGGCAGAATTGGACTTGCGATAATAACGGGTCATAAAAAGAGAGTCACAACACAAACATGCAATGGGGCCTACTCACTCTCTGCAGCTGTTGAGTGCATTGTTTGCAATTCAAATCAAGGGAACTATAATGTCCCCTAGCCTCCAGATAAACAGAAATAAAGACTAAAAAGACAAAGAGACAATACAGCCAGACCTCAGTCAGTGCGTCAACAAGAATGTTGCGTCTTTCATTGCTCTCCATGGTTGGTAGTCATTTGCAAGTTGTAGAATTTTTCTCATTCCCTGGGTTCCCTATTCACTTTCCATATTCAAACCAGCACTTTGACCTCAACAACGTATTAGCTCCGTCCTGTTTAACAATCCGTGGATGCCTGCTCAGTTTACCAGCTGGTCTTAAAAAAAACGCCTAGGTAGTTGGTCAATCCAACAGAGGTTTAAGATTATGAGGCGTACAGACAAGGTGAATAGCAGGTGTCTTTTCCCCAGAGCTGGGGATTTCAGGACTAGGGGGCATGTTTTGAAGGCAACAGGAGAAAGATTCAAAAAGGACATGGGGGGCTTTTGTTTTTTTTTAAAAAGAAATGTGGTTAGTGTGTGGAATAAACTGCCAGAGGAAGTGGTGGGCACAGGTACAGTTAAAAAGACATTTCGATAAGTTCATGAATAGGAAAGGTTTGCAAGCATATGGGCCAAACACAAGCAGGTTTGCCCAGCTTAGTTTGGGATTATGGTCAGCATGGACTAGTTGGACTGAAGGGCGAGATAGCAAGCATGGGGCTGGATGAACACAGCAGGTCAAGCAGCATCACAGGAGCAGGAAAACTTGACGTTTCGGGCCTAAACCCTTCATCAGAAATGGGGGAGGGGAAGAGGGTTCTGAAATAAATAGGGAGAGAGGGGGAGGTGGATAGAGGATGGATAGAGGAGAGGAGGCAGACAAGTCAAAGAGGCGAGGATGGAGCCAGTAAAGGTGAGTGTAGGTAGCGGGGGTAGGGAGGAGATAGGTCAGTCCAGGGAGGACGGACAGGTCAAGGGGGCGGGATGATGTTAGTGGATAGGAGATGGGGGTGTGGCTTGAGGTGAGAGGAAAAACAGGTTAGGGAGGTGGAGATGAGCTGGGCTGGTTTTGGGATGCGGTTGGGGGAGGGGAGATTTTGAAGCTTGTGAAATCCACATTGATGCCATTGGGCTGCAGGGTTCCCAGGCTGAATGTGATTTGCTGTTCCTGCAGCCTTCGGGTGGCATCACTGTGGCATTGCAGGAGGCCAAGGATGGACATGTCATCTGAGGAATGGGAGGGGGAGTTGAAATGGTTCGCGACTGGGAGGTGCAGTTGTTTGTTGCGAACTGAGCGCAGGTGTTCTGCAAAGTGGTCCCCAAGCCTCCGCTTGGTTTCCCCGATGTAGAGGAAGCCACAACGGGTACAGCGGATGCAGTATACCACATTGGCAGATGTGCAGGTGAACCTCTGCCTGATGTGGAAAGTCTTCTTGGGGCTCGGGATTGGGGTGAGGGAGGTGGTGTGGGGGCAGGTGTAGCACTTCCTGCGGTTACAAGGAAAAGTGCCGGGTGTGGTGGGGCTGGAGGGGAGTGTGAAGCGGACAAGGGAGTCGCGGAGGGAGTGGTCCCTCCGGAAGGCAGTAAGGGTGGGGAGGGAAAAATGTCTTTGGTGGTGGGGTCTGATTGCAGATGGCGGAAGTGTCGGAGGATGATGCGTTGGATCCGGAGGTTGGTGGGGTGGTACGTGAGGACGAGGGGGATTCTTTTTTGGTTATTGTTGCGGGGACGGGGCATGAGGGATGTGTTCCGGGAAATGCGGGAGACACGGTCGAGGGCGTTCTCGACCACTGTGGGGGGGAAGTTGATGTCCTTGAAGAATGAGGACATTTGAGATGTGCGGGATTGGAACGTCTCATCCTGGGAGCAGATGCGGCGGAGGCGAAGGAATTGGGAATGGGGGATGGCATTTTTGCAGGAGGGTGGGTGGGAGGAGGTGTATTCCAGGTAGCTGTGGGAGTCAGTGGGCTTGAAATGGACATCTGTCTCTAGGTGGTTGCCCGAGATGGAGACAGAGGTCCAGGAAGGAGAGAGAAGTGTTGGAGATGGTCCAAGTGAACTTCAGGTTGGGGTGGAAGGTGTTGGTGAATTGGATGAACTGTTCGAGCTCCTCGTGGAAGCACGAGGCGGCGCCGATGCAGTCATCAATGTAACGGAGGAAGAGGTGGGGTTTAGGGCCAGTGTAGGTACGGAAGAGGGATTGTTCCACATAACCTACAAAGAGGCAGGCATAGCTTGGGCCCATGCGGGTACCCATGGCCACCCCCTTTGTCTGTAGGAAGTGGGAGGAATTGAAAGAAAAGTTGTTGAGGGTGAGGACGAGTTCGGCTAGGCGGATGAGGGTGTCGGTGGAGGGGGATTGGTCCGTTCTGCGGGACAGGAAGAAGCGGAGGGCCTT
>JAHRHZ010000025.1:16761465-16868134 GCA_024137785.1 Ginglymostoma cirratum | reverse complement strand
TATTTATTTCAGAACCCTCTTCCCCTCCCCCATTTCTGATGAAGGGTTTAGGCCCGAAACGTCAAGTTTTCCTGCTCCTGTGATGCTGCTTGACCTGCTGTATTCATCCAGCCCCATGCTTGCTATCTCGGATTCTCCAGCATCTGCAGTACCTTTTATCGTTGGACTGAAGGGTCTGTTTTCATACTATATGACTGAGTCTAAGCACATGGACAACAGATCAGAAAATTGCCTTCTTCAGTGTCTTGACCCCGATGCACCAGCCATACTTCTGACAGTAGCACTTCAGCTCCTCACCACCACCACCCTCAATGGCTTCCAACCATGGGCTGAAGCCCCACTGCAGTACTGAGGGAGGGCTTCATTGCCTGAGGTGCTGTCTTTTGCAGGAGACATTAAACTGAACTCCTGCTCTCAATGCAATAAGTAGTAATACCATAGATGTGGAAAATTCAAAATAAAGCAACTCATCAGGTCACAGTGTCTGCGGTGAAAGAAACAAGAGTAAGTGTTGCAGCTCACTTAACCTCTACCCCCAAAGTCCTCAATACTCATTCCACAACCTGAAAACTGAATAGGCAATTGTGAAATTAAGTCATTTTTGCAATGTAACAAAGTGGCAGCTAGCGTGCACAGAGTGAGTGGCCAGAAGCACCAATGAAATGAAGTGACTAGACGATCCGTTTTTCAGGGCTGATTGTAGGATTTACACTGGCCAAGAAATTTGGGTGAACAAGAACAGAAGTTGCTGGAAAAGCTCAGCAGGTCTGGCAACATCTGTGAAGAGAAAGAGTTAATGCTTCAGTTCCGGTGACCCTTCCTCAGAACAACCCCATACTTCAAACAGAGCCATGAGATCTTTTTATCCAGCTCCCACCCCCCAAACAATTGCCACCCACTGAGCTCCGCCTGAACAGCCAGATCCAAGTCAAAATTGAAGCATTTACCCACCAAAAATTCACCAATCCCCCATTCCCTCACCACTGCCACATTGGGCAGGTGATGGTGACGGGTTGCAGCACTGGTTACAAAAAGGGAGGTACCAACTTATCAGAACGGACATGTCTAATTAGATAACAGCATTCTGAACATTCACACACCTCGAGTACCCAAGAGGTTTGATGTGTTAATGCCCTACATTGACAGGTAGGGAGTCACACAGACTTGGAAAAGTCATGTGTCAAGCTCAATGCCCTCAGCTGGGTCAGTTGTAGGAATAACCTCAGGTAGTGCTTGGCCACAAACTAGGTTGGGAACAAATCAGGGTTTCAGTCAAGTGCATCACCTAGCTTTGAATATTCCTCACACTATTAATTAGATGCAATAAATATCAGAGGTCACCAGCTTCTTTGGAACAAACCCAATCACAGAGGAGACTTGACAAAATAAATCATGGCAAAGAATTTCCACTGCAAGCAATGCCATTCTGCCCAGCATGTCTATGCCAACCCTTTGGGAGTGCTATCCAAATCATCTCACTCCATTTGATCTTTGCTCAAAGTCAAAGGCTATCTCCAGCTCAATTACTTCCCTTCTGACAGAAATAAAGGAAAGGGCAAGAGACAAGGCACTTTTGAGATCACTCTTGAGGAAATCACAATGAATTAAGTAGGTAACTTCAGTATTTAATGCCACAGACCCAAAGAAAAAAATGGACAACATTCCACCAGTGTGCGATAAGATGAAGAGAATGATTTCAGGAGATAAACCAGACAATTCGATGGAACAATTTGTACTGGGCTTTTTTGCCTCCAGATTAAAGAAAACACCCAATTACAATCATGGCCAGTGGGTGTAAGCCAGGACTGGACTGAAAACAGGAGAGATGCAATCACAGTGAATAAACCAGGGCAACTCTATGTACATTGAAAGTCTGCCCTTGCGTTCTCCCTCTATCACGCAGCTAATTACCTCCTCATTAAGGTGTTGGCACTCAAGCTGGAACATGCTCTTGCCAGACTGAAATAAGGTGAACGAATGTTTTCATCCAAACTTATTCTGCGTCCTGTTGCTGCCAAAGACACAAATTTGCAATCCACTAGACTCAAAGGTCCCATTCTGACAGGCTCCTCCAGGAGGGAGGAGGAAGCTCTTCATGGTTGCCAATAGAGCAACAGAAACCAGCTTGTGCAAGAGGCCAAAATTGGAGAACAGAGATCTCCAAGCACCGTAGTGTGGCTTAGGGACACAAGTGTGGAGACAGCAAGACCACACAGTGACCTGAAAATGAGAATGAACAATTTGAAAACCTAGGCAGGCACTGGTGAGCCAGGATGGAGATTTCAAGCACAGGGTCAATGAGTGAACAGGGTATGGCACATACCAGTAATTTAAATGAATTCAACTTCTCTACAACTTTAGAAAAATCACAATGGAGGATAACACTGATTGCTTTCACCTTAAGACTTATAGGATCAAATATTTCCTTTTACATTACAACCAAAGGAGAGGTCAATCATAACCTTCTGGCATGGTTCAAAGTCATGATAGGTAACAGTGTTTATTGCAAGACACGAAATGAGAACAAGGATGGACGAAGGAACCAAACATGCTTATCAATCCAACAACTGGACTGCCCCTCAGCTAAAACTATAATCATTAGAACACAACTATTAGAATTTGAAGGGATTTCCAAGATTCTCCTCAGGCTGCAGGCAGTATTGTATGGATGAGACCATTTGTAAAACATTGAGCCATGACTGGTTAGACAGGCTATTCAATATGGGAGTGGAAGAGAAACAAAAAAAAAAAAAAAAAAAAAATCCTTTAAGTGGCCCATGCCAAGGGACACAGCTCCCAAGCATGGGGGCAGGGTCACAATGACGGAGTATTTTTCTTCATTTTTGTACCAAAAGCAAATGTTAGACAACAGTGCCAAAGGTTCGATAGACTGGGTGTGAAGATGACATTCCCCACTCCCACCCCCCAAGTAGTGGGGTGGTGGGGGGAAATAATACAAAAGAAACATAGAGGTATAAATATACGATTGTCAGTAATAAATCCAATATGGAATTTCAGAAGAACTCCCTGTACCCATTGAACAATTAAAAAAAGGTATGGAAGACACTAGCACAGGGAGAAGTTGAGTTGACAAGCAAAGGTACACTTAAGAGGAAGCCAAGAGAGGACAAGAGGTAGAAAGGACTGGAAGGTTAAAATGATAGGGTTGGATGAAGAAGAGGTGGTGGTGGTTTGTCTGCTGCACCAGGACAATCCTATTGGGCAAAATGGCCTGTTGTATTGTAAAAACATCACAATGCTCAATAGGAAATCATGCTGAGACATGAGCTCCCAGCTTCTGGGAGGGGTGGGAATGGAATAAAGAAAGAGGTACAACTTTGATTCCTATTTTATTATCCAGTTGTAAAAGATGCTGAAAAGAAAGAAAAAGTCTAGTGAGGCCCCACCTCAACCAACCGGTTATGGCACATTTTATCTAGATCATTCAGAGAATCACAGACAAGATTATAGTTACATCAACAGCACCTGTGAAGAAAGATAAAAGTTAGATTCTGTGGTTGAGGTGTGGAGAGTAATCAAAACCGTAGTGTGGTGGCAGTTTTCTCCCTTCTCTGCTTCCTCCTCCATTTCTGTCTCATATCCAACATCTTTGCCTGAACTAGAAGGTTGTCTGGGTCTCCAATAGAAAAACTTCAAAAGAATGGACCTCGCAGTGTTTTATATTGCCATAGCCCTGTCTTGCTGCCCCACTCTCTCTCTCTCCCCTCCTCTAGCACTAACCTACGGCCTTCTCTCTCCCTCAACTGTCTTTTATTCCCTATCATACCATCAGCCTGTCACCTCTTCCCCTTTCAGAACAACACTCCATTTGTGTGCAGTTACAATTCATTCACACAAACTGCCTCCATGATGGATTCACCTTCCTGTTATGGTAATGGCATTCAAAATTATAAGAGCAATAATTCAACAGTCACAGGACACAGGGCACTAATTATGGCATACAGCTTAACGAATAGGAGGTGCAGAATTATTCTTGCAGCCTAACAACCCAACCTCCAGCCTTCCCTCTCTTCCAGCAAAACCGCAGATTGAAGACCCACCACTCAAAGTCCATTAGGCAAAACGATCACAACCCAAGATCATCCTCTACCCCTGCCTCACCCAACAAGCTCAGAGACTCCAACAGTCACACTTCTAAGGTTTTGCTAATCTCTAAAACAAGCTCGACAGGCTAGTTACTACTTCATTTGATTATAGAGAACAAACTCTTACCTTGGCCACAAAGGACATGTCATGACCACACAATCCTGAGAAGATGCTACAGGTTGCCAAGAGCAACAGTTCAGGGTAGCCAAAGTCTACTTGGCCATACTGAAGTTTAGTAGTTAAAGGTCATGCATTTTGTTCACAGTGAGCATGCTCCTAACATCATGGTGCTTACCCAAGTCAGGGCAACAACTTAGATTTACACAGTACCTTTAGTGCAGTAAATCATCCCAAGACACTTCACAAGCAAGTTTGAAAGCACGGTACGGAACAGAGCCACATCAAGTGATAGTCAGAAAAGTGACCAAAAGTTTGGTCAAAGAGGTATGTGTTAAGAGGCATCTCAAAAAGGACAAGCTGATGGAGAGACAGGTGAATAGGGGTGGTTCCAAGAGTTTGAGGCCCAGCCCATTGAAGGCACAGCCAACAATGGGGCATAAATTAAAAATGAAAGGAAACAGGATTGGCAAGAACCAGAGGAAGTCGTCATGTCAGAGTGCTGTGCGGATGGAAGGGGTTACAGGCATAGGGATAGGAAGAGATATGGAGGAATCTGAAAACAAAGATAGAAATTTGAAAATGAAGATATCACTGGGCCAGGAAGCAATGTAGGTCAGTGTGCACAGGGTTCGAGCGAATGGGATCTGGTGCAGATTAAGATATGGGCATCATAGTTTTGAGATATTGAATTACCCTACTAAGCTGAGCATTCGACTACAGGCTCATCAAGGCAAATAAGACAATTCCCAGATATGGCCTTTCAAACCTCTGACAAGAAGTCTGACTGGGTATAGTCAATTATTGACAGCACTTTCACATATTGACAGTCTGTGTACCTCAAGTACCAGATTAGGATCTAACTTCACTCAATAGGAGCCATTAAGATTATGAAAAGAAATAAGTCTAAACTGAGATGATATTTCCAGAGTCAAAAACAAGGAACTGACAATATAAAAATACTTCTACTGAGAGATTGCTTAGAATGGAGAATTCACAACCTCTTGGGAGTACTCAAGACAAATAAGATAATTGCATGTAAGGGAAAGTTACACAAGTAGATAAAAGGAACAGAAGGATACACTGATAAGATGAATGGGTAAAGTATGCATAAAGCAGATGGGCCAAATAGCCTATCCCTATGCTGCAGCTTGCTTTGTAAGTCAATAAAATACATGATCGCCACCAATTTGCTTGGTTTCATCTAAAGAGACTCCCCAGAGGAGATCGGGTTGTTTCCTACAGTCATGTTTTAGTTGACTGTTCTACATTGTCCTTGCCTTGGCTTCAGTGTTAACCTCAGCACAGCTCAGTGTCACCCACCATGACAACAGCTGGGCCCTGAAGTGAAGGGAAGCAAGAACGCAATAGGAGCAGGACCACATCTGTTGTGGTTTCATGGCACTCACACAGGCATTCAAGTGTGTTCAAAGTATTCAAAACAATGCATGTGCTTTTTAAAAAAAAAAAAGCACCTGGTTGCTGACTCATTCAAATCTAAACAACCCTCCATTTCTCCAAGACCTATTGGGTAGAGTACCTGAACCATGTTACGAAGTTAAGATCATTAGAATCTAATCTGGGTCTTCTTGAACATTTATTTCTAAAAGGCCTGTGCAGTCACTGACGCACAAGCTGTTATTCGCATTGAGAGAGAACTTGCGGGAGGATAAGAAAGCCAAACTAACTGGGTGTAAATGCAAATTACAACAACTCCAATTATTTATCTTTGCTCCATACCCTTATGCAAGGAATAAGTCTTCCACCGTAATCTTTAAAGGTTTCATTGACCCTTTTTTCTACCCCAAAAGACTAGATACTGGTGAAGGATGAAGTTCCAGACTTCAACTATATTTACATAAAGAAGAGCTTCCTGATTTCTGTCCCGAATGGCCTGCCTTGAATTTCAAGATTGTGCCTCCGTGCTCTGATTCCCCTCCCAGAGAAAGTATTCTCCCTATCCAAATACCTCTGTACTGAAACCCAAATATCAAAGACTTTAATCAGATCACCCCCCCTCAACTTCCTTATCAATTCTGAACTCCTCCACCATGGTAGTTTTACCTTCAGCTGTTTGGGCCCAAAGCTCTGGAATTTCCTCCCTAAACCTCTCGGCATCTCTTTCTGCCTTTGAGATGCTCTTTTAAAAAAAAAAATCTCGTCCTTGGACTAAATATTTGGCCATTCACCCTATTAAAGCTATGCACCTCTGCACCAGATTTTGTCTGACAATTCTTCCATAAAGCACTTAGAAACAGAGAGCTGAAGTTTCTGTCTATATAGCCACAAGTTGCTGTTTGTGTTCAAGATGGCTGCCATAACCTTAAAAGGACCGTCCTCAGGTCTAGGTGAATTTAGAAAAGTGCAGTTCACTTCTGCACATTTTTTAGGGCTGACACCAAATTAAAGCAAAGTAAATACAATGCCCCAGTGCATGGGAACAAGAGAAACAAAGAAAAGCACCAGCTTAAAAGTTTTTAAAAAACCACACATGGAAACAAATATCTGCCCTCCAAACAACAGCAGGAGCAGATGATGTTTTAATGGGACAAGCTCCAGAGAAGTGGACAAGCATCAGCTTTCTGTTCTAGTTTTATGAAAAGACTATCAGCCACAAATTTAAACACGGCCTCGAAAAAGATAGCCCCTGAAACTAGCTAGTGAGCATTTGAACATGTTTGGTTTCCCACTTCTGGTATATGGCTATAGTTAAGACTATGGTGCAAGCAAATATTTTGCACAGCAGTGAGTGGGGGGCCGGGGTGGGGGTGGCGGAAAAAGAGGGTCTAGCAAAGGTTAGGCTTCTGGCCCAACTAGCAGCCATTTTAGATAACAAGGTGTAGAGCTGGATGAACACAGCAGGCCAAGCAGCATGAGAGGAGCAGGAAAGCTGACGTTTCGGGCCTAGACCCTTCTTTAGAATTGAAGAATTTCTGAATTCTAAAGAAGGGTCTAGGCCCGAAACGTCAGCCTTCCTGCTCCTCTGATGCTGCTTGGCCTGCTGTGTTCATCCAGCTCTATACCATGTTATCTCAGATTCTCCAACATCTGCAGTTCCTACTATCTCAGCAGCCATTTCAGCTGTCATTCAAAAAGAGGAGAGAAATAATTCAGCACTGGCTGACTTGGGTGTGACGAAAATGGGATGCCTTCCAAAACCGGCCAATTTGAAGTCAGCTTTCTGAAGGGAGGTTACAACTGAATGGCAACCTCCGACAGCTGTGAGAACCACACAGCATTTGAACTTAATGCCCACCTGCAGTGGTAGAACATGGAAAGACGCCAGGCATCATACACGGCCGATTTCTCTCCACAGACAGTGCCAGAGCTACTGAGCTTTTCCAGCAATCTCTGTTTTTTGTAGCATACAGAGCTGATTAGGATAATAGGAAATCTGGACAGGATAAAAAAAAAGGTAGGAAAACATCATTAGGCCTAAAACACAAGTTGGTTTTCTGCAATTCAGTCTCATTGGTTCCTCATATTCTTTCCAAAAATTTTACCCAATTGCCTCTCGAACCCAAACAAAACATATGAATTAGAAACAGGCCGTTCGGTCACTCGAACCTGCTCTGCCGGTAAAGAAGAAAATGGCTGATCAGGACGTGGCTGAAGTTGCACTTCCCCCACTATTCCTCATAACCCTCAACTTCCTGGTCAAAAATCAAAAAATCTGTAATTAATGTTGGCTATTCACTGCCTTGCTCTAGTAATTATTACACCACAACTCTTATTCCTTTTGGATAAAGGCCTTGTTTTCCCTCAGACTTTTTGCTGGGCATTCTAGTTCTTGTGCCACCTCCCTAAATCTTTCATTCAAAGCTTCAAGCCACCAGCACCATAAACCTTGCTAACTCCATTGAGACAAACAGGTAGCACCTGCTTAGTTACAGAGAGAGCACACTGAGCTGTACGAGTGGTTAAACTGGCATTTCGGGCTTTCCAAGTTCTGATAGGCTGAATGGCTTCATTCCATGCTATCTCAATTCTGGCTCTTTCTTCCTCAGCCCTGCCAAAACATATTCCTGAAATGGTGATTTTGTTTATCTGATACTTTTTTTGAATATTTGATATTATGAAATGGACCAACCCTATTTTGTACTTCAAACTTATTTGTCTGTTTGTATGTTAAGCACCTAGAGATTTGGAATGAACCACTCAACAAATCAGAATACTTAATGGGTAAATAACAGAACAAAGACACCGAATTCAACACCATGTGAAAATGTTTGCAAGCAAGATGGACTGAGCTCCATTAATAAAGCAAAATCTGGCTCATTATGGTGCAGATGCTGCCAGGAACAAACTGCATTCATATTTCACCTTTAAAATTGTAAAACCCACCGACACTAATCGGGTCTGGCAGCATCTATGGAGAGAAATCAGTTCCGAGGAAGGGCCACTCGACCCGAAATGTTAACTCTGATTTCTCTCCACAGATGCCGCCAGACCTGCTGAGCTTTTCCAGTAATTTCTGCTTGTTTCTGATTTACAGCATCTGCTGTTTTTTTTCTGTCTTTATTCAACACCAATCCACTGAAGGAAATATTCTGGGCAGGTGGCCCAGAGACTCATCATAAGGCTGGCTGCAGAAGAGAGTGAGTTAAAGAGGAAGGCTTGGGGAGGGAATTCCAGAGTGAAGTGTCTGCCACTGGCCACCAACAGCAGAACTATCAAAACAGGGGATACAAAAGATCAGAAACGTAGGAGAGCACAGTTCTGAGGATTGCGAGGGGACAGTTACAGAGATGAAGGCAGTGGAAGAATTTGCAAGCAAGGGGGAAAATAAATCGAGATCTGGAGAAAATGGGAATAATTTCTTTGAAGAGAACAAGACTCCAGGAAAGCCATTTACTTTAGCAGGCATGGCAACATGCTACTGACCAGGTCGTGGACATCCTAAATAGTACCGCAGCCTTGTAAGGTACATATCACAGAGCCCAGAGAAAGGCCACAAACTTCAATTCTCCCATTTCCATGAACATACGTGTTCGTATTTAATTCCACTCAAACGATTCTCAGAGTTAAGGTTTAACAATCAATTGGATAACAGATGGACAGCCCTCTCCAAACCCACAGCATTTAAACAGGATCACCAAACACAAGATGTATAGGGAGAAATAGGGCCTTGTTGGGGACTGGATAACAGCAATGCAGCTGACAAAGGGGTTCAGTCAAACAACCTTGCCCACTCACTACACAACCCTCAAATCACGGTGCTATTACTGGAGGAGGGTGTGTCATCAGGAGCAGTGTGCCCAGTTTAAAGTACAGCCATGATAATGTCAGCACGACTCTCCCAGTCTCCGTGTCTTTGGGCTGGTGAGTGAGCTAAGCAGTCAGGCTTCCTGCACCCTGATCACTAACCTATAGAGACTCCTCACTCAGAATGGCCATTTGAACTACGCGGAGAGGGCAAGGGCTTTCACTGTGGGCAAACAAACTGTCAACACTTTATAGAGATAACAAGGTGTAGAGCTGGATGAACACAGCAGGCCAAGCAGCATCAGAGGAGCAGGAAAGCTTGACGTTTCGGGCCTAGACCCTTCTTCAGAAATTCCTCAGATTCTCCAGCATCTGCAGTTCCTACTATCTCCGTCAACACTTTATAACCAGCTTTCAGCTCCTCAGGGAGGAGATTGTGGCAGATCAGATTGTGCTCACAACTCTACTTTTCCATCTCCCTTTGACTTGCTTGTCTGATAGGAATCTATCCAGCTCAGCTTAAACAATATTCAACAACCAAGCCTCCACTGCTTTCTCAGCAAGACAGTGTTCCACAGGCTCACTACACTGAGAAAATAAATTCTCCTACTTTCTGGTCTGACTTGGGAGGCTACTTATTTTTGAAATACTATCCCCTAGTTACCGTGTCCCCTGACAAAAGGAGATGCTTTTTTCAGAAAAAAAAAAGCGTTCAATCTGTCAAGCTCCACCCCCTGGGATCTTAGAGATTTCAACATAAGCTCATAATCTTTCACATTTGAAGGGATACAGGCCTAACTTTGGAATTAGTACAATATGGATTTATCAGCGTGTAACCCTTGGACTTCGTGTATCAGAGCAGAATTATACAGTCAAGGGTTGGAGCCCTGGAATTTCGATGGGCGCGATATGATCTTTATTGATTCACAGGACGAATGAAACTGGCCAGGCATATTTAATTGCCCATCCTGAAATTGCCCAGAGAGCAGTTAAGAGTTAACCACATTGCTGAGAGTTGAGTTACATGCAATGCAGAACAAGTAAGGATGGCAGTTTCCTTCCCTAAAGGACATTAGCGAACCACCTCCAAACCATCAGCAATGCCTTCAATGATCATCAGTAGAGTCCTAATTCCAGAGTTTTATTGGGTTCAAATTCCACCATCCGCCAAGGTGGGGTTTGAACCCAAGTCCCCAGAACATTACTTGGGTCTCTGGGTTAACACCTGTTATCTCTGATAACACCACTAGGCCATCACATGCCCAAGCAAAGTTTAAGATATTAAAAAGGGAAACTGCCAAGTTAGATTAGAAGAAACCAATTCCAGTGGTTCAACAGCCTAGAACATAAGGGGTACAAGTCTGCAAATTAAATTCAAACCTTTCAGAATGAAACCAAGAAGCACTTTGCTAGAAACCATCTCAGAAAGATGAATGGAAAGTCCACCCCAAGATTGAAGGCGGGTTCAAAAGCAGAAGGTATTTCTGTTCAATGGTGGGTTGAGTTTTCTCATGCAATTACCTTCTTCTCAGCTCATGACATACGCATGTCAGCAAAACGAGAAACGTTTATGGACGGGTGGACATTAAGTTCAAAAGATTCCCCTTAAGGCTGTCCCAGAGAGAAAGGAAGTTCTTTACTCTGGATTGCAGCAGAGACTATCCCAACTGATTAAGGAAGCTTGGAAGGAGATAGCTGTGGAGGCAGTCCCTATGGGCAGCTCAAGAGAACCTGGTTCCAGTGCCAGAAGACTAAATAACCGCTGCCTTCTACTGCAGTATGTACCACTCGACATCCCTCTGAGTGGGAGTTAGCATTGTAAAGTTGCCTCTGCAGAGGACAGCAACACAGGGGGTTGGCAACCAGGCAACTCCATTGGATGCCTCATGGGCCAATATCTGTCACTTAACGCCAGCAACCAAGGCAGCATTGCATACCGTAGTATCACTGGCTCCCACACAACTGCCAGGGTTCATATGCAAAACAGTAAAGGAGTTACAACACTCAGCAGCTCATAGACCATCAGCTCACTGACCTTCCATCACAATTTGATAACGTGCACATCTGATAGTTTTCAGCAATAGCTTGTATGGAACAAGGGTACAAGCACAAAAGCTGGCCCCAGGGATTCAAGCCTCGTTTGCCTGCCCCAATCAGGTTTGCTGGCATCAGGCAATCTGGCTGCCACGTGTGGGCTGGCTTGATGGATGGCCCAGTGTTCATCCCTAACACTGACTTGTTAACACTCACAGACTGCACAAGGCCAAGACTTCTCATGAGCCGCTGAACATGGAGATGCTTCACCCTTCACAAGTTTTTAATTACAAAAAAGGTGGCAGATTGCATATGGCAGACTTATCATGAGCCGAGTGACCAGGTCAGGCTTCACCCTTTAAACATTTGCGCAAAGCAACAGCTTGTTTAGAAAGGAACCAAGTTGGTGAAGTTTATACATACTGTCCAGAGTATGGAGGACACAATCTACTCTGGCAGGCACAGGCCTTATGTGCATTTCTGTGAATACATAAGAATATTTGCAAATACATGGACTTGCCATTTTGGATAATGGGATTGCGCCTATTAATGCAATTCCAGTGGACTGGGCTATTAACAAACATGACATGCTAATGAATGCAGAAATGGTGCTCAATGAGGATCAGGAAACCTTACTCATCTGAAAGTTCCTGAGAACTTGACTGCAAAACCTTAACCTATCAGGAAAGTGAATTTTTGCCTCCAATTAAAGCCCCCTGCCCAGCTTTCTGAAAGCTCCATAGTGTCCTCAAAGACTCTCAAATTTCAATTAATGCTAGCCCAATTGTTGATATCTTTGGTATATAAATATTTGGGGCAAAGATAAGATGCAGAGGACTAAATGGCATTCCCTGTTTTCTCTGTCAGAGGCAATGGAGGGAACAGCTGAACAAGAACCCCAGTCCAAAAGGAGCAAGAGCAATGAGTCAAAGAAGCAAAGTTTATACAGCATGCAAGAGATGACAAATACAGACACCTTGTAAATTAACTCCCCTGCATACTGGAAAACTAAACTTCTGCTATTAGAGTCCTTCCCCAGAAAAACAGTTCAGTCAATAAGAAACTCCTTCCCCATTCCCCACTAAAAATTAGGCCATGACCAAATTAAGTATTTAAAAACTGCATTTTTGGGTACTGTAACATCATCTGTGCTTTACAAGCTTCCCGGCCCACGAGAAGAAACTTCAACGAGGTCAGTAATAAACAAGGTGCCACAGGTGAGCATTGTCTTGTGTTAATATTGCCTCATTCTCAAAGATGCTGAGTGGGGCTTTGAATAAATTCAGGAGGGGAGGGTGGGTGTCTGTCCAGAGACAAGATTAGATTTAAGTATTAAGCCACATAAGATCAATATTTAAAAATTGAAACAGCTATATTCCCACAATGAAGAGGATCAAAAAGAAAATTCAGCAGCAACATTTTCCTGCATTTTGAAATCGTTACATTTTCATACTTTAAATTTCTCTACTGGGGATTCTACTGTCAGTTCCATTTTTATCTTTGAACCCCAAGCTGCCTACACTATAGAGTTGGCAATAAACATCCTTCCCCACCCTCCAGTAAAAATATTGAGGTCAAAGGCTTAGTGCCAAAGGCTGGTTAGTTTCATTTTCATTCATTTGAATTTCATACAAGGAAGCCCCAAAAAAAAACCTTCAAAAAGTTGACACCCCTTGACTGAAAATATATATATTGAGAAAGTCCTCAACTTTAGAGCCAAACCAAGACAAGCCCAGCAAAATTTCAGTCAGTGACAGTTTGATCACCCAAGAAAATTGTCAACGTGTTTTGACGATAAATCGGGAGGTTGGAGAAACTTTTTCGTCGTCCTGAAATAAATGCAAAAATTAAAGAAGCCAAGAGTTGCAGTAAACAGCCATCTGAGCCGTTTCTCTATCACAATAGATCCAGTTACACAGCAAAAAAGCGAAAACCTGTTTTCACACCCCCACTTCCCCCCCCAACCCCATCCCACACACGCGTACACAAAAGTAGGGTTAATTTTTCAATGCTGCATTTTTGTAAAACGACCTGTTAGTAAGAGCCAAGTTAATTTCCCTGAATGATGATTAATGCAGAGTGTCCTGATATCTGCAGGAACTGAACAAAACACACAAGTATAAACGCACGTTTATTTCAAAATGAATGTATAAATTATAAATTACACTTACCGGCAGGCGCCCTGTGCTAGTCCTTATTGTTCTAACTTCAGGTCCTTGAGGGGTTGCATACAAGCAATCACTGTGATCAGAATACACCGCTCCTGCAATTTGGGTGAAATAACTGGCAGGGATGGTGGGGACCTGGGGGCTACATAGCCCCGTATTCCCATTTTCCACATTGATAAGCTTTTTCTGGGAACCAGTCACTGCCCCAATAATTCCCCTGCCTGGGGCTGGGGAAACTCCCTTTGGCATTTTTTGCAAGGCTGCAATCTTTCCCCCACTCTCCCCCTTTTGTTTGCAACGAGAGAGAGAGAGAGGGGCAAAACAAAATGGTTAACTTCAAACCGGGATTTGAACACAAAATAAAAGACAGAGTCAACAAATGCAGGCATATAAATGATTAGCAAAGTCCCGAGATTAAACTGCACGGGGTCTCGCAGCTAACGTTGCTTTGGATGCAGCAGGATGCAATGGATTGTAAAAGGTCCCCTCTGATTCAGAGGGGGAAAAATGGCTGCAGAAACTGTACTAGCTCCTGAATGCAGCCTGATTCACAGACTCTGAAACTCAGCCTCTGGCGCCAAAGCCTGTGCCGCGAAATTCATATTTCCCGCCATCTGTTGCAAATACCCGCCGCTGATTGGTGGGTAACTGACGGGATACATGCAGCGGTGGCCAATCACAGCGCTCGAACTGGTTTCTTAAAGCGACAGGCGTAGCGCAGACTTTTTAAAAAGCCTGACTCCAGCTGAGGCTTGCACAGCATCCTGACTGTTCTCATACTTCGCAGTGAGAAGGTTCTGTGTGTGTTTAAAGACACAATAATGATGGTTTCATGAAAACAATTTATATTTCTTTTCCTTGCATTATGTTCCCTTTATTAAGCTGCATTCCCACCTACATTATTTAGCATGATGTTGCTCTCTTTCTCCACCTGGTCGTGCAGAAGACCTTTGTTACGCCTGCCTTTATTGGATCAGAGCATAGAGTATAGGAGTTGGGAAGTCATGTTGCAGTTGTAAAGGACACTATTAGGCCACTTTTGGAAAACTGCATTCAAATTCTGGTCTCCCTGCTCTCAGAAAGATGTTGTTAAACTTGAAAGGGCGAAGATAAGAGTTATAAGGATGTTGCCAAGCTTGGAAGGTTTCAGCTATAGGGAGAGGTTGAATAGGCAGGGCCATTTTCCCTGGAGGGGTGGAGGCTGAGGGAATGACCTTATAGAGGTCTATAAAATCATGAGTGGCATGGATAGGGTGAATGGCCAAGGACTTTTTTTTCCCAGGGTAGGGGAGTCCAAAACTAGAGGACGAAGGTTTAAGGTGAGAAGGGAAAGATTTAAAATGGACCCAAGGGGCAACTTATTCATGCAGAGGGTGATGCATGAATGACAGTGGGGGGAATGACCTGTGAGAGGAAGTGATGGAGGCTGGTACAATTACAACATTTGAAAGGTATCTGGATGGGTACGTGAATAGGAAAGGTTTAGAGGGATATGAGCATAATGCCAGTATGTGGGACTAGATTAATTTAGGATATCTGTTCGGCATGGACAAGTTGGACCGAAAGCTGTTTCTGTGCTGTATGATTGTAGGACTCTATGACTCACTCCCAAAATGCTGTTTGCTGTTTAAGTGACACAACAGTGAGTGGCTGCTGGTTATCTAACCACACAAGACAGAGAGTTAAAAACTCCCCCGGAGACTTGAACGTGTAATCCAGACCAATATTCCCAATGGGGAACTGTGGGAGTCCTGCACTGTTCGGGGTGCTTCCTTTTTAATGCAATGTTCAATTGATGCAGCCTCTTTCCTGTCAAGGACTGTACATCATTGTTTTAAGGAGGGACAGGGAGATCATCCGAGGGTCCTGATCAGTACTCCATATTCAAAAAACATCATTATAATATAGGATATCTGGTTATGACCACATTTATGGGATCTTGTTATGCACAGGTTGGCTACTGCGTTCTTATTTATTCGTCCATGTGATGTGGGCACCACTGGCTAGGCCAACATTCATTGTCCATTGTTAATTGTCCTGCAAAAGATAGTGGCGAGCTACCTTCTCAAACTGCTGTAATTCGATTTTTCAAAAATTTGGCCATTAGATGTTGCATGGTGTCCTGAGGTTGGGAAAGGTGCTATACGAATGCAAGGTCTTTTTTTTTTCAAAAAATTGCAAGCTGTTATTGCTAATCTTGCATCCTTGTCACACACGAACCCTTTCAGCATGCAGTGTCAACACACAAAAGCACTTTCAATGACAGGGTGTTTGGATAATAAGCAGCGACAGGGAGCTGGCTGATTTACCTTTCCCTTAACCCAGAGGAATTGTGGCCAATTGTAACTTTCCCAAAGCCATTGCAGCTGAGATCAGCGGTGTCCCAGGAGGAACCCCAACCCAAGTCTTTGTCGGATTCACGAAGAGTTCAAGCAATAGAAGGCTGTTGATGCAGGAACAAACTGCAATTGTGCCTTGTTGGTGGAAACTGAAGAAAGAAAACACCTTTTCACATTGGGAGGAAACCGTGAACAAAGAGGAGAGGAAAAAGTGAGTAGAAACAGATGAACAAAAGGAGACAAGAGAAAAGGAGAGACAGAGGGAGTAGCAAACTAAGTGAGAGAGAGAGAGAGAAAGCAGGGAAAATGGAAAGGAAACTGGACCTCAAAATTAACTATTCATAATAATCAGAGTAATGTTAACAATCATGCTTTAACTGTTTGGAAGCATGAGGAAACTTACTTTTGCCCATCCATTACAGCATGATGTCTCAGAGGTCACTGTCACTCAAACATTGCAGAAATGGTTGTAAATAAATATATTTCCCAACACCTGCTACCCCTCCCCAGCCACGAATTTTTTCCAGTTTTACTCCTCTCAGGGTAAATGCTGTATAAGTGCAATTTATTTGTCTCTAATGAAGAGATGAGTACCAAAGGAAGTGAATCACTTTGCCCAGAATCATAAAAAAAATACTGAACTTTTTTAAGTAACTAGGGAGCAGTGAAATACTTCCTCTGTCAGCATGTCACACATCATACTGGCAGAACAGAATCTGCACATGGCAGTGTGAAGAAGTTGTTGTGAGGTGGAGTTTCCTGAGATTACAGCCATTTCCAAAACCGCTCTCTAGTTCATCCATCTGCCTGTGGTGGGAGTACAGGGTGAATGAAGCAGGTCAAAAGAGAACTGGCAAATTTATTTAAGTATAGGTAAATATGAGGTAGTGAACCTTAGTAAATGTGTAAAATTAGAGTCAAAATGAGAGGAGCAAAGAGCTCTAGGGATACAGATGCACACATCACTAAAAATAACAATACAGGTTAATGAGGTCAGAGCACTGAGATTAATTTCTGGAGGGATAGAATTGATTGGAAAGATATTGTGTTATTTTAAACTTGTGTACAACTTAGATTAGACCTCTGTTGGAGTAATGTACATAGTTCTGACCTTTAGAGGTAAACACTCCCAAATCTAGCTACACCGAAACCAGCATTTTCTGAAGTGCAGGCTTTTTTTTCAATTGATTTTTTTCTCATTTTAACCAGATTGTACTGACATAATGAAGTGGGAAGGCATGAAAGAGATATTAAATCCAATGCATGAGAGGTGAATTAATATCACCAGGCGCATGATATTAACTTAAAGTGCTTGGCAGTCATATCGGTTGGTTTCCCTGTAGCCTGTACTTACCATATTAAAGTGTTCCAATCTGAACCAGTGCAGTCCAGTTTATCATCTCTCTGAAGACTGGCATGTTTCAAAGACTGGCACAGACTGAGTCCCAAGATTGCTAAATTTGGGAGTGTGTACCAGTATTATGAAAAGGCTCTGAAATCACCAGAGAATGTGGCAAAATTATTTCCAAGGCTGACTTAAGAACTCTGGTCACATAATTACAAGAAAAAGTTGGGCTTATATTACCAAAGAGTAAGCAGACAGCTGAAGATTGACCTGATAGAAGTCTTTAAAATTACAAGTAGGGTTTGGTGGGATAATTATAAATGTATGCGTCCTTTATGGGGAGGTGGTGGCCAAGTGGTATTAATACTAGACTGTTAATCCAGAGACCCAAGCAATGTTCTGGGGACCTAGATTTGAATCTCGCCATTGCTGATGGTGGAATTTGAATTCAATAAAAATCTAGAATTAAGAGTCTAATGATGACCATGAGACATTGCTGATTGTCAGGAAAAAAACCCATCTGGTTCTCTAATGTCCTTCCTTTAGGGAAGGAAACTGCCATCCTTACCTGGTCTGGACTATATGTGACTCCAGACCCATAGCAATGTGATTGACTGTTACCTGCCCTCTGGAATTCAGGAGTAACTTCCTCACCCTGAGAGAATATGGAGTACCAGGTGAAGTAATTGTAACAAACCACGCCAACGCCTCAAAACAGAACTAGATAAGGGAGAAAGCTGTATAATAATACATGGATAATGGATGAGGTAGAATCTCATGTGGAGTATAAACATTGGCATTGGTTGGTTGCATGGTCTGTGTCTACATGGTAAAGTTCTACATTAAAAAATACTAAAGCATCATTCATTTCATTATTGTTTGGAATCTTGCTGTCTGCAAAATTGGCTGCATAAGATTAATAACTACATAACAAAGTGACTAATTAAAGTACTTTGACAATTTTTTGAACAAATGCAAATCCTCCCTAGTGGGAGCAGTGTTGTCCTGGTAACATAATCTTTTTATCTTTTTACCAAGCCTCTGGAAACATGGATGAATAATAACAAGTTTAATGATGCACTAAAAAATGTTGCCAACTGCATTTGTGACAAAATCCTTTACATTTAAATTAAATTATTTTTTGAGTGCCTTCAACAGCCTGCAGACATAAGATCATAAGAAACTGGAGCAATAATGAGCCATTCAGCCCTCAAGCTCTCATCACCGTTCAATAAAATGATGGCTGAATGGATTGTGGCCTTAAATCCGCTTTCCTGGTATCCCACACAACTCTTAACTCCACTGCAGAATAAAAATCTGCCTAACTCAGCCTTGAATTTATTCAATTACCCAGTTTCCAGTGCTCTGCGGGGAAGAGAATTCCAGAGACAACTCAGAAAAGCTTTCTCGTCTCCATCTTAAATGGGAAACTCCTTACTTTAAATTGTGCCTCCTAGTTCTAGAAACACCCAATGAGAGGAAACATCCTCTCAATATTTACCCTGTCAAGATCCCTCAGAATTGTATTTGTTTTAATAACATCACCTTTCATTCTTCTCCACTCCAATGAAAACAGACCTAACCAGTCAACCTTCATCAGAAGATAACCCCTTCAAGCCAGGAAATAGCCTAGTGGACTTTCTTTGGACTGCTTCCAATCCAAGTATACGTCTTATTAAGTAGGGAGACTGTGCACAACACTCAAGATGTGGTCTCGCCAATTCCCTATACAAATATAGCAAGACTTTGCTACTTTCATACTTCAACTTACTTGCAATAAATGCCAATATTCCATTTGCCTTTCTAATTACCTGCTGCACCAGTAGACTAACATTTTGTGATTCAAGTACAAGGACACCTAGATCCCTCTGGACCACAGCATTCTGTGGTGTCCATATTCAATTTTTCCACACTTCTTGTCAAAATAGTCAACCTAACATTTCCCACATTGTACTTCATCTGCCCAGTTTTAGCCCACACACTTAACCTATTGATATCCCTTTGCCGATTCTTTGTATCATCTGCACAATTTGCTTTCCTTTTTAATTTTGCATCATCTGCAAATTTGACAACAAAACAGATCAGTTCTTTCATTCCAGTTATTGTTATAGAGTTTGAATAGTTGAGGCCATAGCATTGGCCCCCTGTGGCACTCCACTAGCTACAGCTTGTCAAGTTGAATATTAACCATTTATCTCAATTGTCTATTTCCTGTTAGTTAATCCTTTATCCATGCTAATTATTAGCCAAGTCAAGTTGCCATAGTTTTACTAGACCACAGGGCTGCTCTGTCATTACAGAGAGATGACTGGTGATGCATTAGCCTAAGGGCGACCATACCTCTAGCAGGTGCAGAGGTTTAGAAGAAGAGTCCTTCATAGTAACCTCTGCCAGGATGGGAATTGAGCCCATACTGTGTGTATAACACTGCTTCGCAAACAAGTCGTCCAGCCAACTAAGGTAAACCAAACCCCCACTAATATACCCCCTTGACACCATAAGCTCTCATCTTGAGCAGTAACCTTTAATGTTGTATCTTGTCAAATTTGAAAAATCCAAATACTCAACATCTACTGGTTTCTCATATACCTTGCTTGTTACATAGAAATCACAAATCCTCGAAAAACTCTTAATAAATTTGTGAAACTGATTTCCCTTTCATAAAAGTACGTTGACGTTGCCTTTATTTGTTATGATTTTCCAATATTCTGCCAATACTTCCTCATTAATGGATTTTAGCATTTCCCCAATGACAGATGTCGGACTATCTGCCCTATAATTTCTTGTTTTCTGTCTCTCTCCTTTCTTGAATAGTGGTATTACAATTGTGGTTTTCAATCTGTTGGAACCTTTGTAGAATCTAGGGAATTCTGGAAGATCACAACCATAGCATCATCTATCTCTGCAACTTCTTCTTTAAGACCCTAGGAAACAGGACACTGGATTCAGGAGATTTGTTGTCCTCTCATGCTATTAGTTATCCTCGTACATTTTCTCCAGAGATTGTGATTGTTTAAAGTTCCTCCGTCCCTTCTACCTCTTGACTTTCCATTAATCTACTAAGTCTTCCCAAAATACTTTACAGTTGAGAAAGGGCAGTCAATAATTTAATATGAGAAACAAAGCAGCTAATTTATGCACAACAAGCTCCCGTAAACAGCAAATGTGATTAAACACATCCAGTGAGTAAACCTTTGGATTAGCAATTGAGACATTGCTGGATATATCATCGAGAAATTTATCTGGACTCCCAACACATTAGGTCAAAAAAACACAGTGAATTAAAAAGCTAAACTCAGTAAAAGAGGAGGCATTAAATTGTTTTAAGCTTCCAACCAAATCACAGAGGTCCTTCAAAGAAGGAAACTTGCTGGCCTGACCTATAATATGCCTTCAAGCCATACACTACACTGACTTGGAACTATACACTGCTGTTCCTTCACTGTTGCTGAGTCAAAATCCTGGAACTTCTTCGCTGACTGCACAGTGCATGTCCCTACACCCCAATGACTGCAGCAGATAAAGAAGGCAGCTCACCACCACCTTCTCTATGGCAATTAGAGACGAGCAACAAATGCTGGTCCAGCCAATGACACACACATCCCATGAAGAAATAATCAACAATTAAAAGTCTTATAATTTTTTGACTCTTAACTGCCAGCTAAAGTGGCCCCAAAGCCCCTCATTTATAACAACAGAAGAAAGCCCACCACCAGCCTCTCAAGGAAATTAGTGTCAGGCAGTAAATTATAGCCTTCCAGTGACAACCACATCACAGCTTCGATAATAAGTCAAAACTACACAAGTTATCACATACACTGCAATACCAATTTTAACAGTGCTTCAAAATAACTTGCCTGAATTCATTAGAAATTTTCTGATGATATGGTGAGATGCATTTTAAAACCAGGATTGCTGTTTCTTCAAGTGGCTTAATTGCCAAGTAGGATTGATTTGGGTCAAACTGAGTTCCTGGAACAACCAGGACTAGCTGATTGAAACCTTACCATGTATCCCTTCAGCCATATCAATACTGTGGCTATAAGAGTATATCAGAGATTGGGAATTCTGTAGCAATAACTCACCTCTTGACTACCCAAAGCCTCTGCATCATCTATAAGGCACAAGCCAGGGGTCTCATCTTTGGTAACGCCATTTGGATATTTGAAGATAACTGTCATGAAGCCTATACACTCTGGTTCTTACCATTTGCCTGTCCTTTCTTGGTGGACCTTGACCTGGAGGCTGTGTGGCAGCTGCTGGATATTACTGTTCTTGCTGAAGTTCTTGTAGCTATTTGCTCCTTCCCAGGTTTCTTCTGAGATGTAATTCTCTCCTCTTGCCTGGTTGAGTGCAGCTCTAACAACACTCAAGAAGCTCAACACCGTACAGGAAAAAGCAACCCACTCGATTAACACCCTTAATCCACCCTTCTAAACATTCATCCTCTTCATCAGCACTGGCAGCAGTGTGTACCATCTACAAGATGTGCTGCAACAACTCACAAAGACTATTCCAACAGCCCCTTTCAAAGCTGCAACCTTGCCATCTCAAGGCATGTAAATGTCATCACACCAGGTTTCCCTCCAAGTAACAAGCCATCCTGACTTGAATCATATCATCTTTCCTTCACCATCTCTGGCTGAAAATCCTGGAATTCCCTTCCCAACAGCACTGTGGATGTACTTAAACCATGTGGAACACAGCAGTTCAAGAAGTGAACTCTTGAACGTTCTAAAGTGCGGTGAGGGAAGGGCAACATATATTGTCTGATCTAGTGACAATCACATTCCATAATCAAATAAATGTTTAAAAATTCCCTAGCAGCCACTTTGCACGATAGCAAAATCTCACAGCTCACTAGGCAGATGACTGGTTCACTCAATTTTCTCTTATTGAAGGAGGAATGTTTTTTAGTGTACAAGGAAGACCAACTGTTTTTCATGTACAGGTATTAGCACTACTTATCCACATTGTCACAGGAATAGGCAGCCGGAAGCTTGGTTCAGCGTTTTATCATAGAACAGCACGTTTGACACTACAGCACTCCTGCAGACTTCTCCTTCTGACAATGCAATGCTCTTTCAGTGCTACCCCATTGGAGGGTAGCATACTCTCAGTGCTGGATTGAGAGTCAGTCTGGGTTACACACTGGACTCAGACCCATGACCATCTGACTCAGAAGGGTAAGAGTGATGAAAATGGTTCCCTACCAATCCTGAACTGAGCCAAATTTGCACATATAACCCTTACTGTACTGCAGTGTCAGATGCTACAAAAGGCCCAAGTGACACTCCTCAAAACCCTTCATCAATTTTCATGCTGTGATGAATGGAGGAGCTTTGAACAGTCATGATACGACAGAAAACATTTTAGTATTTCATTGAATTCTGCCAGCTGAAGGCTAAGTTACTTCAGCACTATTCATGAATCAGCAGTGGCATGAAATACAATCCCATGATCAGACAAATGGTGATTGCACTGTCCAATGAGCCAGTCAGATGGAAATGTTCATTGCTCCAATCACTGGCCTGAACTAGGTGGTCTCAGTTAGCGAGGGTGAAAGGACTTTACATTTGGCCACACTTCCCTACAATAGAGAAACTGAGTAAGGATGTGTGCGAGAATATTGAAGGAAAACAAAGGGGAGGCAGACACAGAAATGGAGACAGAGCATTAACTGATGTG
Organism: Ginglymostoma cirratum; assembly: GCA_024137785.1. Classification (NCBI taxonomy): domain Eukaryota; kingdom Metazoa; phylum Chordata; class Chondrichthyes; order Orectolobiformes; family Ginglymostomatidae; genus Ginglymostoma; species Ginglymostoma cirratum. The sequence goes on along the minus strand of JAHRHZ010000025.1, from coordinate 16,845,131 downwards.
GGTCATACACTTTCTTCCCAAACCCATCCCAACCTATTATTTTTTTGCCCTTTTTACAATAGTCTGCCAATTCTTGCAGAGCACTGAATACACTGAATTCATTTTGAAACAAGACTGATAATTCAACCAGAAATAAAGTTGATCTTATAGCCGGTACAGAGATACGGTTGCAGGATAACAACAGATTGACACCTAAATATTGAAGGATCCATGGTATTTTGTAATAACAGCAAGCTAGAAAATGGTGGAGATGTTGTCATGACTCACGTTTGGTGGGGTAACCCCTTGGCCTCCAGTTGCTGTCCCTGTATGGGTCATGATCTTGGAAAGAGGCAGGTACCTGTGAATACTCTAGTACATTTAAAGCTCCTATGATATCTGCCACAGACCTCCAAAATATGGCTTCAGTGGTCGTAACTTATTTGAACATTAAGGGAGTGGAATCCTTTCCTGTTCAGAAACACAATGGGTGAGTGACTGGGTGCAATTGATAGAGAGAAGCCAATGATGGTGGACCATTCTAACTCCATTGCTCTTTGACTGTCATCATCAAGGAGGAAAGAAATAAAGCAGTGGGCTCTAGCAAAAATGGCATTAGTGACACCCCAGATAGACTCATGACTCAAGTTTGGGAAATATCTTAAAGGTCCACAGTTGCTCCTTGAAACAAACCAATTACCGAAAAACTAAGACCGTTTGTGACTTTAATTCTCCATAAGGATGGGTTTGCCACATAGTTTTTGTGACCTCGAGACCCCTCGAGCAGCAGGCAGGTTTCTCATATGGTGGAGCAGGACATCCATAATCATCCTTGGTAACGCCATTTGGACATTTTAAGATAACTGTAATGAAGCCTATACATCCTGGGTCTTACCATTTGCCTGCCCTTTCTTGTTGGACCTTGACCTGGAGGCTGTGTGGCAGCTGCTGGATGTTACTGTTCTTGCTGAAGCTTTTGTAGCTCTTTGCTCCTTTCTTTTGAGTCAGGGCAAAGCCAGGCAAGGCCATGGGCATTCAGTTCAGTTGAAAGGTATCCTGTGTGGAAAATTGGAGAGATCACTCGGTGATATTGAAGGGACGTCTGACCCCTCATCTCCTTAACAATCAAGCTAAACATTATGTGGCATGGAGTCTTCTGAAGAAAGTCATTGTCATGCCTCAGTATGGAGCTCTGAGATATATGACCATATCAGGTTTTTGGATAACCAAAATGTCTGTGCTCCATTTGGAGTAGACTTCTGCCAATGGGCCAACATGTGGAATGCACCCAACTCCAACACAAAAACCTCTTGTACTTATCACAGCCCAGATCCTTTCAGACTTACATTTCAATGTGAGGATGTAGCAATTGTACTGTGTTCTCATCCAGTACTTGTCATGGATTCCCGTTGCCAAACGGGAACTTCAAGTTTCACTTTTAAGTTTCTTGTTAAAAAAGAACTTGTTGAGCTTAACGACGAGGAGACAATCAGTGTTTGCAAAGTATTGCTCATGATTGCTTGAAGTCATAACTTGTTGCCTGCATTATTTGACAATTGCTGACCTCCAGATAAAATGAGAATAGAAGGCAGATGGGTGAGATTACTTCAATTTCCTCTTGTGGGACCTAAAAATCAAGGTTTGTGACTCTCCTCCCATTGATAAGAATGTCACTAGTATCTCTAACTTTGTATGTGGTCACAGTGATTTTATGAAGTTATTGCGCAGTTGTTTTACAATCCAACCTGGCAAGGTTCCAACCTTTTGTCATTGTGAGTGAAATGCAGGCTCCATCTGTGATTCTACCCATTCTTCACTTCCCTTTTTGTGTTGCTGTTCCTGATGACCCTGGTGAACCTTCAGCCTCCCCCTATTTCCATGGAGCCCCTTTACATTATTATTAAGCTGCCAGCTTTACCCAAGAGCCTAAGACTCTGGAGATACTATGCCCATGCTGGCCCTACACTCTCCAGTGTAGAAGCCAGTGTAACTATGATCTGCCTGAACCCCCACCACACCACTCTCCAAGTGCTTCCAGTCCTCTCTCATTCATCACGGGGTCCCACACTACTATCTACAATTGGCCCCTCTTTCTATGACCATTCTCTCAGTGACCCAGTACAATGAAGCCCATCCCCAAACTTGATGTGCCCATTTCCTCATGATACCCAGGCCTGTCCTTGTTGAGCTCCCCAAGTATTAGTGACTAAACACCATGATTGACAGGAGCACACCTTCTCCCCGAGAATGATTTGGCAGGACAGCCGCAGAACCACTGCCCACACCCTGGAATGATCCCCAACGGCATCCTGACTGACCTACATATAACTCCCAGACAGCTTACACTTGACCTGAAGGAATGATCATGGTTCAGTCCCTGAACATGAAGAGCATGGATGCTCTGATTCATGTGGGACCAAGCACTTGACTGGGTCTGACAAACCCCATGGATTGTAATTAGATGGGCTCCTTGACTGACTCCCATGGTACTCTGACTGACTGTAATCCACCTTCATCTCACTAAGGACTCATCCTATTTGACTTTCATACTTTGCAGTTTGCTTTGTCACATGAGCTCCAACACATGGTGATGCTGCACAACTACCTCACAGCAACATATCCTCCCTCTGTTTGTGACTGATATGATTATTCTTCATTGGTCCCCACTGCTACAAACTGCCTGGATCTTCTTCTACACTGAAAAGCAACCTAGAACACAAGGCTAGCTGCCTGTAACTCAGCAATAAAGACCTTCTGTGCTAAAAGTCTGGCTAACACATCAAGGCTGGATACCACTAAGTAAGCATTGTGCATTAAACATACAAGCTAATACCTATAGGATGCCTGCCTCCATGTCTGTACAAAGGTCCTGTATAGATCGATGAGATGCCTGGTTGTCCCTGAGCGCAAAGTGACCTGGCAGAAGTATGCAAGTCCTAGCTGTCCCTCAGTTCGAATGTAGATGGTTGAAGCCATCAAGTGGCAACTGAGTTGGCCTGTTATCAGGCTCCAAAGATGTTCTGAGCCTGATTCTTTGCTGATGTCACGTTGCATGGATGAAGCATCCAAAAAGATTGTAGCCATTGTCTGTGGAGGTACCTTGTGCAGAAGGGGTTCCTTGGGAAGAGGAGCTCAATGCCAGCACAGGCTTTCCACGAGTTTTAATGGACTCGGATGAGACAAGTCCAGGTCCTGTAGTTCTGAAGAACAGTCAAACTGGACTCAAAGCATTAACTTGGTTTCTCTCTCCACAGACACTGCCAGACCTGATGACTTTCTCCAGCACTTTCTGTTTTCATCTCCTGGTACCAGGTCTGTTTTACCTGCCAGGTTTTGGCACCAGTTAGTCTCCCGTTGGAGGACAGAAAAGTTGAAAGTGCGATGCTAATATGGTGGGTTGGGCTATTCATGCAAATGAATGGAGTAATCTTGCCGTTCATCAAAGACGAGACTCTAATCTCACAGTCTAGGATTTGTGGACTTAAATTGGGTGAATTTTCTCATGTTGAGAATTCTTAATTTTTCACTCTCGCAAGATTAAGTCATCTCTCTCCCTGTTAATCTCACCAAACCAGAGAGGGGAAAAGAAATCACTCACAGTTTTGTGAAAGGGGAATCATACTTAACCAACTTATTGTTTTTTAAGTTCCTTAAGGAAGTAACATATGATGTGGAGAAAGGAGAATTGGTGAATGTACTGTACTTAGGTTTCCAGAAGGTATTTGATAAGAAGCAACATGAAAGGTTATTGTGGAAACAAAACCTCATTGTATAGTGGGTAACATATTTGCATGGGCAGAAGATTAGCTAGCTAACAGGAAACAGCAAGTAGGCATAAATGAGTCATTTCCTCATTGGCAAGATATCAGGAGTGGTGTGCCACAGAGATCTATGCTGGGACCTCAACTTCTTACAATTTATATAATTGACTTGGATGTAGGGACCAAAGGAATGGTTGTTAAATCTGCTGCTAACATAAAAGAAATAAAATGTGAAATGGTCATAAGGAGTCTACAAACAAATGTAATGTAGGGAACCATTTTTCACAAAGAACCATAGGCATCACTTTCCATCAGAGATACAATTGATTGTGTATAGCTTGAGGGTAATCACTGTGCAAATCTGTATCAAGGTGAGGAGGATGGCCTCCACAAACTACCACAGCCATATTAGGGATTTATGTTTACACAACACTCTACATATCTACTCAACTGAGTGAAACAGCCTACATTTACAGAGGAATACAGATAGGTTAAGTGAATGGGCAAAATTCTGACAAATTAAAAATATTGTGAAATTGTCTATTTTGACAGAAAGAATTTAAGAAGTCACGTACTGTTTAAATATCATGTGGTTGCAGAGTCCTGAGACGCAAAAGGAACTGGATGTACTCATACATGAATTGCAAAATGTTAGTATGCAGGTGCAGCAAGTAATTAGGAAAGTGAACAGAATCTTATTGTCTATTGTGAGGGGAATCGAAAACAAAGAGTAGAGGTTATGCTTCAGTTATACAGAGCTTCAGAGAGATCACATCTGGAGTGTTCCATACAGTATTGGTCGTCTTATTTAAGGAGGATGTAAACGCTTTTGAAGCAATGCAGAGAAAGTTAACGAGAATAACACAATGGAATGGGTGAGTTGTTTTAGGAAGAAACATTGGACAGGTTAGGTTTGTATCCCTCTAGAAGAGTAAGAGGTGCTTTGATTGAAACATACAAGACTCTGAAGAGTTTTGGGACAGAATGCATGTGGAAATTGTATTTCCTCTTGTGTGGGAGAGTCTAAATATTGGGGTCACCATTTCAAAATAATGGATCACCCATTTAAGCTAGAGATAAGAAGTTTTTTCTCACAGTGGGCTATGAGCCTTCAGAACTCTGTTTCTCAAAAGAAGCAAAGTCTATGAAAATTTTTAAGGTGGTGGTAAATAGATTCTTGATAAGCAAGATTATTGGAGCTGGGCAGAAATTGGAGTAACCAGGTCAGCTGTAATCTTATTGATTGGCAGAACAGGCTTGAGGGGTCAAGTGGCCTACTCCTGCTCCTAATTTTTATGTTTGTGCTGTTCCTTTGCTTCTTCATCCAAGTAGCCATACTTTGTGCATGACTTTGAAATTGGGAGTATCCATCAGCTGTTCAACTGTGGAGATTATCATCCTGGATTGACACATTCTTGCCTCAGGAGACATTGAAGTTGGATCTGCGAAACCAGGCTGATGGTTCCACTCCTAAGTACAATACACCATCCCTATAACCACCATCTTTGAGAACCTGTATCTCAGCAAAATCCTGTCTATGTGCATAGGGAAGAGGGTTTGATTTATCCTGCTCTGCACACTCCCTTCCATTCACTGTCATATGGGCCTGCTAGTTTCTATTGTCAGACTTGGAGAAGGTTAATGATATAATCCTAGGGATAAACAAAGTATATATTCTGACAGAAATGTGGTCCTTTTCCTTTTTGAAATAAAGCTTTATTGTTTGCCTCTTGCTAGAGGCTCAGATTCATTGGTGTTGTTTATTCACAGTACCTTGCCTTAGTGGCCACTGTAATCATGTGGAGTTATATTGTGTTTCCAGTCTAGAAACAAGCCCTACAGCCCGATCTTTCTTTATCAGTGTTTATGCTCTACACAAATCTCTCAGCCGATTTGCCTCACAAACCCCAATAAATCTAATATTCTAATTTAATCTAATCTAATATAATTTAATCTAATCCAGTTTGTTATGCCTTATGGTTTTATCTAGCTATGATCTTAATTCAATCCATCCTGGGGAAAGGGTGGAGTCGTAGAAATATCACTACACTAGTAGTCTGGGGGCCCAGGCTAATGCCCTGGCAAATGGAGGAATTTGAATTGAATTAATTAACATGGAAGTATAAAGCTAGTTAAAGTATGGTGATCATGACAACTATCAACTATGTAAAATCCAGCTTGGTTCACTAATAAATAAGGTAAAGTCACCATTCTCCCAGAAGTTGATTCAAGCGAAATGATGCGGATGCTGTAAATCAGAAACCAAAACAGAAGTTGCTGGAAAAGCTCAGCAGGTCTGGCAGCGTCTATGAAGAGAAATCAGAGTTAATGTTTCAGGTCCAGTGACCCTTCCTCAGAGTTCTGGATCTGAAACGTTAACTCTGATTTCTCTTCACAGATGCTGCCAGACCTGTGGAACTTTTTCAGCAACTTCTGTTTTTGCATTAGAGAGAGATGACTGGTGGTCAGTTTAACATGAGGGTCACCACACTTCATTCCTTGAGGAAGGATGTCTGCCATTCTTACCCAGCCTGGCCAATAGGTTCACCAGTGAGTTTATCATCAGTCAGTGGAAGGAGGTGACTGTGAAAAAATAATTTGGAACCTGCCAACAAAGAAATACTAATTGGGAGCCAGGAAATCTTGATTATCAAAGTAATAATTTCCTTGCAGCTGAATGTGGAATTTCTAGTTTAAGGCTGCATAAGTATAAGAATTACTAAGGGGGTAAAATGTAATGGATGCTACTGCAATGAATGTTTGTCTTAATTGTCAAATTTAAATTTGAAATGTCATAGAAACAGCAGTAACTGCCTGGTTAAAACATTCCAGTTTGCATATTTGTGGTAGAACTACATTAGCTGTGACCTCATCAGTGTGTAGAAGGTATGCTTAGAGTGACGAAATTTTGTGTGCAGAATGCGTCAATTATTCGAAAAATCTTTTGTTATTAACCTGTGTCTGCTGTCTTGTTTGATTTAAATACTAAGAAATTAAAGCTTTCAGTGAGTGTTGTGGCTTTTCATTTAGTAGAAGATTGATAATTATTGACCATATTGAAGTTTTAATTCCAGCTCTGTGGAAGTACAAAAATGCCATGCGTCAGCAAAAATACAGAATCTATTGTAACCATATGACTATATATCCTAATAAATGAGTTAGCCAGAATGGATAAAGAACCCCTGAAAAGGCTAGGTCCTGAAAATTAAAAAGTACCTTCTGAGTAAATGTCAAGAAGAACCCCCAAAATGAAAATGATGTTTTGTGCACTGGCTCCAATACTTCTCCATTGTTGTCCAGCAGGGTGCTCTCATCTGGTTCCATTTTCATTTAGTCATAGCCAGAGAAACACCTGCTATAGCTTCTCTTTTCATTTTTGCACCATTTCTGTTGAGGTACCCCAAAGATCAATCTATGATCCCTGTCCTATTTTTCATGTATATGCCATCTATATGTTAGCAACATCAACAAAAAAACATGTAGTTTCACATGTGCTCAATACATTGCTCAACGTTACCTCCCCGTCAACATTACCACTCAATCCCTCTACTGTTTCTAAATTGTCATACAGCCTGTCTGACAATCACAGTTGGCTGAACAGAGATTTCGCTGGACAAAATATTGGCAAGACTGACCCATTGCCTTTGATGTCCAACTCAAGCTCCTTCCCATTAAATCTGTCTCTCTTCCTGGTCACTGGCTGAGGCTGCACCAGACTGCTTGTAAACTTGGTGTATTGACCTTGAGATCAGCCTTTGACCACATATCCATAATTACCACCTATTTCCATCTAGGTAACATTGCCTGATTCCTCCCCTGCCTCAGCTCTTCTACAGCTCTTTGCTATTTTTAAAGCTGATTGTTCCAATGCAGTCCTGGGCTGGCCTCCTGTCTTTTACATCAATAAGTTTTAGCTAGTTTCTTAGAGGCCAGTGAGGCAGGGCCCTTAAGATTAACATCTCATCTGAACTGTAGAATAAAGAAACATTGGAAAGGCCTAGTATGGATTTACAGATTGCTACCAGGGATTAGGGGCTTACAGTTATGGAGAAGGGCCATGAAAAGTTTTAAAAAATATTTGCTTTACTCATTAATTGTAGCAAAACTTTCAATATGTTCTTTACAGTTGGGTTATGGCTTCTAATGAATGTTTTCCATTTTAAATGCTTGCAAAGGCTTTCTGGGGGCTCCTGGTGGTGGCAGCATGTATTGCATACATTCCAAGACTGAGCATTATCTCAGCGAGCAGACACATAAAGAGTCACAGAGACATAGAGATACACAGCACGGAAACAGACCCATCGGTCCACTCGTCCATGCTGACCTAATATCCTAAATAAATCTAGTTCCATTTGCTAGCATTTGGCCCATATCCCTCTAGACACTACCTATTCATATACCCATCCCGGTGTCTTTTAAATGTTGTAATTATACCAGGCTTCACCACTTCCCCTGGCAGCTCATTCCATACACGCACCTCCCTCTGCATGAAAAAGTTGCCCCTTAGATCCCTTTGAAATCGTTCCCCTCTCACCTTAAACCTATTTCCTATAGTTTTGGACTCCCCCACCCTGGGGAAAAGACCTTGTCTATTTACCCTATCCAAGCCCTTCATGATTTTATAAACCCCCATAAGGTCACCCCATCAGCCTTCAATGCTCCAGGGAAAATAGCCCCAGCCTATTCAGCCTCTCCCTATAGCTCGAACCCTCCAACCCTGGCAAAATTCTTGTAAGTGTTTTCTGAACCCTTTCAAGTTTCACAACGTCCTTCCCATAGCAGCGAGACAAGAATGAACGCAGTATTTCAATGGTAGCTGCAACATGACTTGCCAACTCCTTTATTCAATGCGCTGGCCAATAAAGGCAAGCGTACCAAACGCCATCCTCACTATCCTATCTACCTGCAACTCCATTTTCAAGGAACTGTGAACCTGCACTCCAAGGTTTCTTTGTTCGGCATCACTCCCCAGGACCTTACCATTAACTGTATAAGTCCTGCCGTGATTCGCCTTTCCAAAATGAAGCACCTCACATTTATCTAAATTAAACGCCATCGGCCACTCCTTGGCCTATTGGCCCATCTGATCAAGATCCTGTTGTACTCTGAGGTAACCTTCTTTGCTGTCCACTACACCTCCAATTTTGGTGCCATCTGCAAACTTATTAACCATACCTGCTACATTCACATCCAAATGATTTATATAAATGACAAAAAGCAGCGGATCCAGCACCGATCCTTGTGGCACACCACTGATCACAGGGCTCCGGTTTGAAAAGCACCCCTCCACCACCACCCTCTGTCTCCTACCTTCGAGTCAGTTCTCTCCGTATTTCATGTGGTCTAACCTTGCTAACCAGTCTACAATGAGGAACCTTGTCAAACACCTTACTGAAGCCCATACAGATCACGTCCACCGCTCTGCCCTCATCAATCCTCTTCGCTACTTCTTCAAAAAATTCAACCAAGTTAGTGACACGGCTTCCCAAGCACAAAGCCACATTGACTATCCCTAATCAGTCCTTGTCTATCCAAGTACATGTAAATCCTGTCCCTCAGGATTCTCTCCAACACTCCCACCACCAATGTCAGGCTCACCAGTCTATAGTTCCCTGGCTTTTCCCTACCACCTTTCTTAAATAGTGGCACCACGTTAGCCAAACTCCAGTCTTCTGGCACCTCACCCGTGGCTATCATTGATACAATTATCTCAGCAAGGAGCCCAGCAATCACTTCCCTAGCTTCCTACAGGGTTCTAGCTTACACCTGATCAGGCCCAGGCGATTTATCCACCTTTATGTGTTTTAAGACTTCCAGCAGCTCCTCCACTGTAATGTGGACATTTTTAAAGATATAACTATTTCCCTATGTTCTCTATCTTTCATATTCTTCTCCACAGTAAACATTGATGCAAAATACTCGTTTAGTATCTCCCTCATGTCCTGTGGTTCCACACACAGATGGCCTTGCTGATCTTTAAGGGAGCCTATTCTCTCCCTAGTTACCCTTTTGTCCTTAACGTATTTGTAGAATCCCTTTGAATTCTCCTTAACCATATTTGCCAAAGCTATATCATGTCCTCTTTTTGCCCTCCTGATTTCTCTCTTAAGTATAAACCTACTGCCTTTATAGTCTTCTAGGCAATCACTCGATTTCTGCTGTCTACACCTGATATACGCTTCCTTCTTATTCTTGACCAAAACCTCAATTTCTCTAGTCATACAGCATTTCCTCTACCTACCATCCTTGCCCTAAATGAATTCTCCACCCAACTACACACCAGCCCCATTTGGTGGTACATAAGTTGTCCTTCATTGTCATTGGGTCAAAATCCTGGAATTCCCAAAATAACACCAGCATGGGGGTACCTTCACTGCACAGACTCCAAGCTCAAGAACATAGTTTGGCATCATCTTCCCAAATACACCTGGGGATGCACAATAAATTTTAGCTTTCCCAGTGATCCGTATATCCCAAAGAATAACTAAAAACTAAAAATGCTGTCGTTTCCCTTTCAAAGTAAAGCAGCAACATTCTGAACTCAGCCTGGACTCTGAGCGATGATGTCCTCCTATTTAATATTTAATTAGCTAGACAATGCATTGCACCTCCTCTCATCACCTCCACTGCAGGTAGGACTTAACAGCATTGGGAACCATTGACTCAGACCTGGGAAGGGAGGATGAGGAAACCAGACAGCGTTCCTCATTCTGATTGCCAGTAATTGACTCCTGAAGGGAAATAAATATGTAAAGCTCCTCGTATGATTGAATATCCTGTGAACATTGACAAACTTAAGGTTATAATCAAAAATTGGTCAGTCTGGTGCAGTACGAAAGTCACTTAGTATCTATGGAACTGTATCCTTGGAAGTAGCTGGTGCCTTCAGAAAAGGAGGAGAAAAGAATACTATTCTTCGGGATATACATGTATTCTTAATGTCGGGAACTGTGCCTGAATGGGGACTGCAAAGAATATTCTTGTCTCCAGAAAATCACATTCCTCAGGTTCCCCTTGCTATTTAATATGTTTAAGATTTAATTAAAATCATCTCTGCTGAGACATTCTACAAATTCGGGTGGTTTTTTTGTAAGTCAAGGCCACCCTGACTCCCATGAAATCAATGGAGAAAAAGTGGAACCATCTGGGTCTGTGGTTCCAATTATTTACAGTGTCTGCTGAGACTACCTTTTCATTCAGTTGGAATGAAGTACAGTCGATGTGTATCCATTCTGTAACATCGGAGAAGTAAAGTCCGCCACTAGCTTTAGTGCTCAACTGCCTCTTCGATTTGCTAACATCTCTCTTTGAAAGTGTTCATTTGAGTACTGAATCCAAGGCAGCCCTTTCATTCAGTGTTGACAAAGTACTATATTATTCAACATACTAACTTTTAGATTCGATGCTAACCAGGGCACTGTTTACTGGCTGATGGTTATGTAAAAGATGCCATGTTACTACATAATAAAGAGCAGGGAGGTCTGCCCAGGCCTAGTCAACATTTATCCCTAAACCTCTGCACAATCTTAGCTTCCATATTACAAAAGAACATAGAGACACTGGAGAAGGTACAAAATGGATTTGTAAAAATATTTATCACGTGAGGGGATGCAGTGGTAATGTCACTGAGCTATTAATCTAGAACACCAGGTTAATGTTCTGGGGACATGGGTTCAAATCCCACCAGGGCAACTGAATTCAATAAAAATCTGGAACAATGATAGTATAATGGTGACTGTGTAACCACTGTGGATTGCTGTAAAAAAAAACATATGATTCACTAATGGCCTTTAGAGAAGAAAATCTGCCACCCTTACCTGGTCCGTCTGGCCTATACGTAACTCCAGATCCAAAGTAATGCGGTTGACTCTTAACTACTTTTTGAAATGGCATGGCAAGCCGTTCAGATCTAGGGCATTTAGGGATGGGCAATAAATGCTGGTCTAGTCAGTGATGCTTACATCATGAATGAATGAATGATAAATAAAGGAAATAGGCTCAGCACTATTCATATAAAGAGAAGGTTGAGGAGAGTATTGACAGAGGACTTTAAGATGATGCATGAGTCTAATAAGGTAGAAGTAGAGAAGATGTTTCCACTGGCAGATGAGTTGAAATCAAAACATCATATCTATGAGATAATCACTAATAATATGAAATTTGTGAGAAACATTTTCACCCAGAGAATGGCGAGAAAACGTGGAACAGCATAGATATATTTAAGGAGAAGCTAGATGATGAAATAAAGTGGGCGTTGGGTTGAAGAGAAGATAAAAGATGCTGGAAATAGTCAGCATATTTACAGCATCTATGAAGAGAAAAAAACAGAATTAACATTTTAAGCCTTACATCAGACATATGGGGGAGGAGACACAGTTGGGGTTGGGTTGATTGGCTTGTTCACATGCTGAAAGCACTGCGTATGCAAACATTAACCACCAAGAACAGATTAACTGGTCTTCAGTTTTATATGCTAATTGGATACAACTGACTCGCACCTTTTCCAAGGGACCTTTTTAGATAGGGGCTCGGATGATAGAAACAGTGAGGGGAAACTCTCTCAGCTTTTCTTTCCTTAGTAAATGCCTCAAGAATCTCATGGCTGAAATTAGGACCTGCCCTGAGGCAGACAGACAGACTTCAAAAAGGATACAAATAAGGAAGATCAGTCCAGTGGTGCTCATTTCTTCTGATTTCCAATTGACTTGAGAACTGGCTTGTAATTATGCTCTCTGAATCATATGTATTTCCTTATATAATGATCCTTACAAAATCAAGCATTCCCACACACAAACCCACAGGACCTCTCCTAGATTGTCTAAATGTTGTTGGATGGTATGAAGTAGAGCATCTCTTTACAGTGACAGTTTGCAGTGAAGCAAAATGTTCAAAATCTACAGACTGACCTGATTTCCAGTTTGCTAGGAGTCATAAATCATACTTATTGATGCTGCTATAATCTTTCAGTCCAATCTCTCTCTGATTTAAGGCTTATTTCTGTATCTCTCTACCTTAGGCTCCCTTCCACTCTCCAACCCTTCAAAATCTCTTCAGTCCTCTCATTCTAGTCTCTAGTGCAAACTGGATTTCCATTAGTGAGTGCACTTTCAGTTGGTTTGAGCCATTAGCTCCGAAATTCCCTCCCTAAATCTCTCTAGCCCCATTAAGATGATCCTTGTTACCTACCTTTTTGTCCAAACTATTGATCACTTGTCTGACTATCTCTGTTTTTGTGGCTCAATATCACTTTTCATTTTCTAATGTTTCTGTCAAGTTACTTAGGGATGTTTTACAGTTGCTTCATGAATTTTAAATCAAAATCTGTCCCCTACAAAAGCAAAAAAAAAGGATGCGTTCTGTTCATCTTGGGAATGTTACTGAGTATGAAAGGTTTAAGTTATAAAGAAAGGCTGATAGGTTGGGACCTCTTTCACTGGAGCATAGGAGGTTGAGGGGTGACCTTATAGAGATTTATAAAATCATGAGCAGTATAGACAAGTGTGTATACGTGTCTTTGCCCTAGGGTCAGGGATTTCAAGACCAAGGGGCACATTTTAAGGTGAGAGGAGAGAGATTCAAAAAAGACACAAGGGTTTTTTTTTACACAGTGATCATTTGTGTGGAATAAACTTCCTGAGGAAGTGGTGGATGTGGTCACAGCTACAACATTTAACAGACACTTGGATAAATACTTGAATAAGAAACGTTTGGAGGGATATGGACAAGAGGCAGGCAGGTGGGACTACTTTAGATTATGTTCACCATGGACTAATTGGACCGAAAGATCTGTTTCCGTGTTCTATTAATTTACGCTAATTCACTCATTTAATATTAGGAAAGGATTTCTCCTTATTTTACACAAACTCAAGAGATCTGTCCTCATCGCCTAAGAAGATGCTTAATGTAAGAGTGAAGAGGAGTTGATCCTAAATGTCTTCAGTAGATAACCAACAGGGTGTGCTGTGGTGCCAGTTCTGTACATATTCGTGAAGCTCAACGCTCGAGAGAACGCGTCTGAGGGGAAACACCCTTTTGAAATTTAAATTTTGCGTGCGGGGAGATTTTTCTTAAAGGATCTCTTGAGTTAGGTCCTCTCTCCCCACCCATGTTTTGGAAACAATGACGTTGGCCAATCAACAGCACTTGTTCAGAAAGTTTGAGGAGTTGGTGTCAGCTCTGGGGACTGAGAGTAAACCGGGATTAAGCAGTGAGTTTGTGGGCGTTCGGAGTTCAGTCAGTTCCAGGTGAGGGTTCTGTCAGTTTCAGGTGCATTCGGGAAGGAGATCGCCTTTCGCTTCTCACTATCTGCTGGGTGCGAGCATGGATTCCAGCGGTGGATCGGAGCTACTTCTACCTCTCAGCGAGAGACTCCGTTTACCCATAGAACAGGTAATAATTTTACACATTTTTGGGTGAACAAAAGAAAAAGGCGGATTGCTCTGGTTTGAAACATTTATATCTGAATGAAAGTTTTGCTGTTAGAGTTTTAATTTTTTGCCAATTCGTCCCTATCTTGGTCAGTGATGCTTTCGTATGGAACTCGGGATCAGCCTTGTCTCAGGTAGCAGTTCACCCCCTGACTCCACACCCACCATTCCTCCTATCAAACCCGACCCAGACACTCAAGAATAACATCTAGGCTGGTTCTTCAGTGCCCTACTGAGGAGGGGCTGTCTTTCAGGTTAAGATAAACGGAACCCTTGTGTGCGTTTTTATCAAGTAGTTGTAATATCTCACGGGATTACCAATCTCAGGAAAGAGCAGTGGATTTTCCTCAGGTGTTCTACCCAAAGTTCATCCCTCAGCTGTAACCAAAATGCGAATCACCCAGTCTACATCTTATTGCTGCTCAAAGCAAGACACTACTGATGCTGGAAATGAAAAACAAATTGTGATTCGACTATTTTCTGCTCTTATGGCCATTTTCAGGAGTTTGCTATTTCTAGATACTTGAGTTCAGGGTTGATATTTTGGTTCTTCACTAAGGGACTACTTGCATTGTAGAAAGTGCCATTTCCAGAGAAGATGTTAACCCAAGGCTCATCTTTGCCTGAACAAAGATCTTTTGGCATTATTTCACCAAGATCAATCAATTGTCTTAGGCCTGAACTTGTCTCTCAAACAGCACCATCAAAGTATTAGAGATGACAACGTGTAGAGCTGGATGAATACAGCAGGCCAAGCAGCATCAGAGGAGCAGGAAAGCTGACGTTTCGGGCCTTGCCCCTTCTTCAGACCCCCCTGATGCTACTTGGCCTGCTGTGTTCATCCAGCTCTACACCTTGTTATCGCAGATTCTCCAGCATCTGCAGTTCCTACTATCTCTCACCATCAAAGTGTTTGCAATTTGTGGGATCTTTTGCACAAATGGGTTGCTGTTCCTTGTCCACAGGAAAACAGTGACTGCATTTTAAAAGTAGTTCATTGGCTGTGCTAGGTTTTAATGTGCAGCAAAGGTTCTATATAAATGCTATTGTTAATGTACTCTCCAGTCATGTGAGGGACTTCTGTCCTATATGGTGTGGATGCTAAATTATATGTTACTTTTGTGTTCAATAATCTAAAAGAACTAAGCTGTTTGATTAAATAACTAATGGTCAGTCTACCCAGACTATCAAGTTTTTTTTCTTCTTTAAAATTATTGGAAGTATTACAAATATTAAACTGGTCAGTTCAAATTCTAATTAATGTTTTCATAATTGCTGTTTTTTTTAAGAAAATAAACTTTTGAAATGGGATAGAGAATGTTATTAGTGAAATAGCTTTTGCTAAGGAGGGGCTGGTTTCAAATGACTGTGTCCTGGTGAATGTGCACGACAAAACAATAGTTAAGTTTAGAAGTTCTGGCTTGTATTTTGAATTGTTATGATCATTTTATACTAATACCTAAATTCTTTCACTAATCTGACAAACAGTAGTTCCTTTTAGATCACTTCAGTTCATAACACTGATGATTCAAACAATTGATTTAAAGCCCATTCAATCTCCACATAGAATTCCCATGTTTTTTGGAGAGGGGTCTTTGAGACTAGGTTGGAGTCCAGTGTATGTACTGTGTAACTGTGCCGAATTAAAGTTTGCTGTCTCAAATTACAATGGATATATTGAAGTGGTGTACTGATGCCTTAACCTCGAGTGATGTTATGTGCTTTGGAATGTTCACATATTATGTATCCTTCTAGCATCTACCCTATGTAGACACGCAAGAATCTTATGTATTTCAATTAAATCGCTTCTCGTTGTTCTAAACTCTAGGAAATTATAGGCTTAGTCTCTTCAATGACTTCTGATAGGACAATCTCCCTATCCCAGGAATCAGTTTAGTAAATCTATGTTACATTCCATGGTCGGCAAATATATCCTTCCTTAGGCATGAAGGCCAGAACTGTACAGTACTTCATGATGGTGCCACTGGTGTAACATAACAATGATTCAAGGCATCTTCCATAACCTTAGGATGTCCTAAATCATTTCACAGCCTATGAAATATCATCAACTGTTATAATGGTCAAAATGTAGCAGCCAAATTTTAGGATGCAATAATGATGAAATAAACAGTTTTAGAGATGCTGCTTAAGCGATAAATATCAGTCAAGATAAAAGGGAGAGTGCTGCTGATATTTGTACCCTGGAATGGGTTATTTTACGTTTTTTTTTCCCTTTATACATTCATGGGATGAGGGTGTCGCTAGCCAGGCATCATTTATTGCCCATCCATGATTGCCCAGAGTCAACCACATTGCAGTGGGTCTGGAGTCACATGTAGGCCAGACCAGGCAAGGATGGCAGTTTCCTTCCCTAAAGGGCATTAGTGAAGCAGATGGGTTTTTCCCCTGACAATTGGCAATTGATTCATGGCCATCATTAGACTCTTAATTCCAGATATTTATTGAATTCAAGTTCCACCGTCTGTAATGGTGGGATTTGAACCCAGGTCCCCAGGACATTATCCTGGTCTCTGGATTAACAGTCAAGTGATAATACCATGAGGCCATCGCCTCCCCTATACAATTACATCCACGTAAGAGACCTGTCAGACCTCAGACTAGCATCTCATGAGAGATTGGAGTGTTAACAATCTAGCAGCCCCTTAGTCTGATACTCCCAGTGCAGTATTATGTGCTTAAATCTCTGGATTGGGACCTGTATCCATGATCTTCTGGCTGAAAAGCAAGGGTCTACCCACTGATCCATGGCTGACATAAAGACTCCAGTGCTGGAAGGGGCAGATTGATTAAATGACAGACCGTAATCACTATAATCACCTGTTGTGATGACACTGGGTGTGCACCTCAAATCAAATAGTGTCCCAGATGTCACGTGTATGTGAAGGTTGCCCACTTAAATGAGTTATGGAAGGGCAGTTGACATTACCAAATGGATTCTAGCAGAACATCTTTTAGGGGAGAGAAGCTAAAACAAAATGTTAGTTATTCTCTGTCAGAGCAGGGAAGAACAATTTGCTGCTTTGCTTGGATTGCCAGCTTTAATGAGAGGCACTCCTGAAGGTTTTTATCACAATGTGACATTCCCCTAGTTGCCCCACCCTAGCACATTGCCCATGGATTATTCAACATGTCTATTCTCATATTGCCACTCCTTCCCACACCACATGTAAAGTGAGCAGTGTATTCCATTACTCGATTGGATGATTTTTGATTTGAAATTTTGGAGACTGTGAAAATTTGCAACAAATGAATGGAAATGCTCAGAAAAAATTAAAAAGAACACATACAATTTTCTCTCGGATGTTGTACTCAACAGTTATAATGACCATTAAACTGGGGATTGTTTTCTGGAGACTCTGGGTCAACCTGGTGACCCACTGGTCTGCTTTGTTTCCAGATCTCTGTAATGCTCGCTTGTAAGGAACAGTTGGTCAAAGCACCACTCCCATGTCTTACTCCAGCAGCCAGTCGAGAATGGCCTCTAAGTAGATTTATTTTCTCTGATGAAGATACCTGTGGCCTAATAAATGACTTAGAAAGCTAAAGAAATAGAAGCAGGAGTTGGTTGTGCAGTCCTTTAGGCCTGCTCTACTATTCAATAAGATCATAACTAACCTTTTACTTCAATCGCACCTTTCTGCATTACCCCCATATTGTTTAATTCCCAAAGTATGTAAAGAACTTCTGCTCTCTTTTCTGGAATGAACTCAACAGATGAGCACCTTAACCCTCTAGGTGGAGAATTACAAAAACTCATTGCCCTTTGAGTGAAGAAATTTATTCTATCTCAATCCTAAATGACTAACTCCTCATTTTCAGACTGTGGCCTCTAGATCTAAACTCTCCATCTAAGGTAATCACCCTTCCCACATCTACTTGATTGAGTCTCTCAACAATATTATGTGTTTCAATTAGATCATAGAAACGTAGGAAATAGTTACAGGAGTAGGCCATTTGGACCCTTGTGTTATCTTTACCATTGAACTGGCTGCCCTTCTTCCTTATTATTATTTTCATGTATTTTCATCATATCTCAATGTCTTTAATGTTTAGAAATATATTAGTATCTATCTGTCTTAAACATTTTCAATAGCTGAACTTCCGCAGCCCCCCTGAGATGGAGAATTCTCAAGGTTCACTGCACCCTGAGTAAAGAAATTCCCACTCATCTCAGTCCTGAGTGGCCTGCCCCTTATTCTTAGAATGTGTCCCAAGTGTCTAGACTCCACAGTTACAGGAATCATCCTTTGTGTATCAATCCTATTGAGCCATGTAAGAATTCTGTTTATTTCACTGCAATCTACTTTCATTCTACACTTAACTACACCACACAGATGATGTTAACAGATGATCTTAAACTGATTGTCAGTGAAGAGTGTGTAGCGAATTATGCTTCTGATCTCATTACGGCCTTGGTTTAACCACTGACAAAAAAACTGAATTCCAGCAGTGAGGAGGTGACGGTGACAGCTATTGATGTCAAGGCTTCATTTGACCAAGAGTGGTATCAAGGAGCCTGATCTTTAAAAAAAAAACTAGAATCAATAGAAATTAGGGGGCAAACTCTCTGCTGGTTGGAGTCATACCTAATATATAGGAAGATGATTGTGGTTGTTGGAGGTCAATTATCTCAGCTCCAGGCCATCACTGAAGGAGTTCCTCAAGTTAGTGTCCTAAGCCCAAACATCTTCAGCTGCATCATCAATGACCGTCCTTCCATTATATGCTCAGAAGTGGGGATGTTTGACGATGATTGCACAATGTTCAGCACCATTCATGACTCCTCAGACACCGAAACAGTCCATGTTCAAATGCAGCGATACCTGGACAATATCCACGTTTGGGCTGACAAGTGGCAAGTAACATCTGCACTACACAAATGCCAGGTAATGACCATCTCCCATAAGAGGCAATTTAACCGTAGTCTCTTGACATTCAATGGTGTTACGATCACCGAATCCCCTGTTGTTAACATCCTAGGTATTACTATTGACCAGAAACTCAACTGGACTCACCATATAAATAGTGGCTACAAGAGCAGGCCAGAGCTGAGAATACTGCAGTGAATAATTCCCCTTATCTAGTCCATCATCCTACAAGGCACAAGTCAAGAGTGTGATGGAATACTCCCCACTTGACTGGATGTGTGCAGCTCCACCAACACTCACAAAGCTTGACAACATCCAGGGCAAAGCAGCCCACTTGATTGGCGCCACATCCACAAGCATCCCTACACTACCAGCACTTAGTAGCATAGGTATGCACTATTTACACAATGCAATGCAGAAATTTTCCAAAGATCCCTAGACAGCAACTTCCAAACCCAC
Source organism: Ginglymostoma cirratum (assembly GCA_024137785.1). Classification (NCBI taxonomy): domain Eukaryota; kingdom Metazoa; phylum Chordata; class Chondrichthyes; order Orectolobiformes; family Ginglymostomatidae; genus Ginglymostoma; species Ginglymostoma cirratum. The sequence continues at coordinate 16,825,616 of JAHRHZ010000025.1, read as the reverse complement.
AACCACTTCCATCTAGAAGGGCAAGGGCAGCAGATACATTGGAACACCACCATTTGCAATTACCCGTCTAAGCCACTCACGTCCTGACTAGGAAATATATCGCCATTCCTTCAAGGTCAAAATCCTGGAATTCCCTTCCTTTGGGCATTGTGGGTCTACCTACTGCAATGGTTCAAGAAGTCAGTTCACCATCACCACCTCAACGGCAACTAGAGACGGGCAATAAATGTTTGTCAACCAGTGATGCCCACGTCAAATGCAAGAATCAGAAAAAAGACATCAATTTAGGATTGTTAGTTGCAGGGCTTGCAATGTGATGCACTTGCATATACTGGAAGCTACATATATTAAAATACAAGGCCTGTTCTTTGCAGACAGAAAGAACATAAACACACGTGTGCCAGCTTCAGTTCACGTGCAAGTTTGTAAAGGCAATGCCTTAACCAATCAAACCGACCTGCCTGGTGTAAAATTTAAACAAAACTTATCATTCAAATAATCAGCCAGTCATCATTAACTGGTGCTCTGTCCATGGCAATGGCTCGAACAATCAAAGTCTACTTGGTAACCAATCAGCACTCACCTTTTGTACAGCAAGAATGTTGTTTTTACTTTGCTTTGGTACTTCTGCAAGTTGCCCTGATCAGAGCAAGACAAAAAGCCTTGACAAAATGTCTCTCTTTTATAGCAATGAGCTCTTTATTCATATTCTTTAGTCTATCTGTTAACCAATCCTCAAACAATTTATTCATTTGTAGGACATGGTTGTCGCTGGCCAGTCCAGCATTTATTGCCCGTCCCTAGTTGCCCTTGAGAAGGTGGTGGTGAGCTGCCGTCTTGAACCACTGCAGTCCACCTGCTGTGGGTTGACCCACAATGCCATAAGGGAGGGAATTCCAGGATTTTGATCCAATGACAGTGAAGAAGTGGTAATATATTTCCAAGTCAGGATGGTGAGTGGCTTGGAATGGAACTTGAATGTGGTGGTGTTCCTATTTATCTGCTGCCCTGGTCCTTCTAGATGGAGGTGGTCATGGGTTTGGAATGTGCTGTCTGAGGATCTTTGGTGAATTTCTGCAGTGCATCTTGTAGATAGTACACATTGCTGCTACTGAGCATTGGTGATGGAGGGAGTGGACACTTGTGGATTTAGTGCCAGTCAAGAGGGTTGCTTTGTACTGGATAGTGTTGTTGGAGCTGCACTCACCCAGGCAAGTGGGCAGTATTCCATCACACTCCTGACTTGTACCTTGTAGATGGTGAACAGGCTTTGGGGAGTCAGGAGGTGTGTTACTCGCTGCAGTATTCCTACCCTCTGACCTGCTCTTGTAGCCACTGTGTTGATGTGGTGAGTCCAGTTGAATTTCTGGTCAATGATAACCCCAGGATGTTGATAGTAGGAGATTCAGTGATAGTAACACAATTGAATGCCAGGGACTGGTGGTTAGATTGTCTGTTGTTAGCGATGGTCATAGCCTGGCATTTGTGTGGCGTGAATGTTACTTGCCACTTGTCAGCCAAAGCGTGGATATCATCCAGGTCTTGTTGCATTTGGACATGGACTGCTTCAGTATCTGAGGAATCATGAATGGTGCTGAACATTGTGCAGTCATCAGTGAATATCCTCACTTCTGACCTTATTATGCAAGGAAGGTCATTGATGAAGCAGCTGAAGATAGTTGGTCCTAGGACACTACCCTGAGGAATTCCTCTTGCAGAGATGTCCTGGAGCTGAGATGACTGACCTCCAACAACCACAACTGTCTTCCTATGTGTCAGCAATGATTCTAACCACCGGAGAGTTTGGTCCCTGATACCCATTGATTCCGGTTTTGCTAGGGGTCCTTGATGCCACACTTTGTCAAATACAGCCTTGATGTCAAGGGCTGTCAGTCTCACCTCACCTCTGGAATTCAGCTCTTTTTTGTCCATGTTTGAGCCAAGGCTGTAATGAGATCAGGAGCTGAATGGCTCTGGCATAACCCAAACTGGGCCCTATTGATGACATCTTACGTCAATTTACTGCTGATCGAGAGTAGTCTGATGGGGTGGTAATTGGCCGGATTGGATTTGTCCTGCTTTTTACGTACAGGACACACTTGGGCAATTTTCCACATTGTCGGGTAGATACCAGTGTTGTAACTGTACTGGAACAGCTTGGCTAGGGGGAGCAGCAAGTTCTGGAGCACAAGTCTTCAGTAGTATTGCTGGAATGTTGTCAGGGCCTGTAGCCTTTGCAGTATCCAGTGTCTCCAACCATTTCTTGATATCACGTGGAGTGAATTGAATTGGCTGAAGGCTGCTATCTGTGATGCTGGTCACCAATGGAGGAGGCTGAGGTGGATCATCCACTCGGCACTTCTGGCTAAAGATTGCTGCAAAATCATCAGCCTTAGCTCTTGCACTGATGTGCTGGGCCCTTCCCTCACCACCTGCCATCAGCTGTGTCTTTTAGGATCCGACCAGCTCAATTAGTAGTACGGTTGCTGAACCACCATTAGCAGACATTGAAATCCACCATTGAAACATTGAAAAGGGTCACTGGACCCAAAACGTTAATTCTGTTTTTTCCTTTCACAGATGCTGCCAGACCTGCTGAGCTTTTCCAGCAACTTTGTTTTTGTTCCTGATTTACAGCATCCGCAGTTCTTTCATTTTTTTTTTAATGGAAATCCTGTACCCAGAGTATATTTTGTGCCCTTGCCATCTTCAGTGCTTCCTCCAAGTGTTGCTCAACATGGAGAAGTACTGATTTATCAGCTGAAGGAGGACGATACATGGTAATCAGCAGGAGGTTTCCTTGCCTGTGTTTAACCTGAAGCCATGAGGCATGATGGGGTCTGAAGTCAATGCTGAGGACTCCCTGGACAACTTCCTCCCAACTGTATACCTCTGCTGGGTCTGTCCTGTCAGTGTGATGTATTCCATATTCATGGAATCATACCTTTTTATAGACAAAGTCGGGCTGTTGCTTGACTAGTCTGTGAGACGGCTCTCCCAATTTTGGCATTAGCTCCCAAATGGTGGTGAGGAGGGCTTTGCAGGGTTTCTGCTGTTGTCTCTTCTGGTGCCTAGTTCGATACCAGGTGATCCGTCCGATTTCACTTCTTTGAGACTTTGTAGCGATTCGTACAACTGAATCACTTGCTAGGGCATTTCAGAGGGCAACTGAGACTCAACCACATTGCTGTGGCTTTGGAATCACATGTAGGCCAGGCCGGGTAAGGATGGCAAATTCCCTTCCCTGAAGAACATTAGATAACCAGAGACAACACAGTGTGGAGCTGGAGGAACACAGCAGGCCAGGGAGCATCAGAAGAGCAGGAAAGCTGACATTTCGGGTCCTGATCCACACACTGTTATCTCTGACTCCAGCATCGGCAGTTCTTACTATCTCTGATTAGATAACCAGATGAATTTTTCTGATAATCAATGATGATTTTGTCATCATCAGTTGATTCTTAATTCCAGAGCCTTTTTCAATTGAAGTAAAATTTCACCATCTGCTATGGCGGGATTCGAACCCAGGTCCCCAGACCAATACTTGGGTTTCTGGATTAATTGTCTAACAATAATACCACTAGGCCATCGCTTTCCCAACTATGCTAATTTATTACTCTTATCCTAAGGGCTGTAACATTGTGTAATGACCTCTTTTATGTAGGACCTTACAGAACTCTTTTTGAAAGTCCAGTATGCGACATCAATTGGTTTGCTTGATCCACTCTGTTACAACCTCAAAACTTACCTTTCATAAATCCATGCTGACCCTGCTGAATCATATTATGATTTTCTAGGTGTACTGTTATCACATCTCTCAGAATAGATATAACATTTTCTCTAAGACTGACCTCAGGCAAATGGGCCTGTAATTTCCTCTTTGCTCACTATTTCCTTTCTCGAATAGCAAGGTTACACTGGGACACTGTAGAATTGAGGGAGTTCTAGATGATCAAAACCAATACATTCACTATATCTACAGCTAAGGGTAAAGGCCAACAGGGCCAGGGAATTTATTGATGTTTCCTTAATATCTTTTTTCCACTGCTGTTTGTTTAATAATACAGTTATTTTTAAATTCCTCAATCTCTCCATATCCTTGGTTCCTCAGAGTGTTATGCCTTCCAGAATGATAGATTCCTATCATTGAAACCAATGTGTCTGTGCTGGATCTTTGAAAGAGTTATCCAATTTAGTCCTATGCCTCAGCTTTCACATCAGAACCCTGTAACTTGGTTCTATTTCAAAGTATACCCACTTGCGTATTGAAAGTGACTATTGGAATATGATTCCACCACACTTTCAAGTACTGCATTCCAGATCAAAACAGCCTTCTGTGTGAATGAAATATTTCTCCCATTTCCTCTCTAGCATTGTTGCTATTTAGGTGATATCTGGGACCTCCAATTGTGAATCCACTTGCCTGAAGATACACTTTCTCCCTACTTGCTCTATCAAACCACCCCACAATTTTGAATACTTCTATTCAGTCTCTTTTTATACAGATATTAAACTCTCGCAGTGTTAAGGAAGGAAAATAAAGATGGAGAAAGATCAAAAGCAATTGTTTCCTTTTGTGTTCTCATTTTACTTTGGGATGCTGTTGTGATGTCAATAGACTTCACAAAGCTTGTGTCCAACATATCTAAGTTAGAATATTTGAGATTCAAGGTACAGTCACAATGAGGGAAATTGTATAATTTGTGTAAATTCTTCATCAGTTACATAATGAGGGTTTTGAGTGTGAGAGGCTTTAGAATAACATCTGAGCCTGAGCAAACACTTGGGGTTATCCTGGAATTATATAACACCCACATTCCATGAAGGAATGAAATAAAAGTCAATTAACGTTCATCACAATGAAGGAAATCTTAGAAATACAATAGGTTTTAACCCTGTAAAATGATGAAACATTGGAAAAGGAACAACAGGAAAGGTATGTAATAGGGCAGAAGATGGAAGATATCAAATGACAAAAATGTTGACCATACAGAGGCAAAGGAAGTGGTAAAGAAAGAAAAGATTCAGAAAAGCTGTGGATAGCAGAGTAATGAACAGCTGAATAATCAACAGTCCAACAGCTAAACCAAGATTGAGATTGAAACATGGAAAGAAGGACATTGAAATGAGGGGCAGAGATTACCATTACTAAAGTGGTCCAGAATCTAGAATCTATCGTTAAGGATGAGATATCTAAATTCTTGGAAGTGCAGGGTCGGATTAGAACAAGTCAGCATGGATTTAGTAAGGGGAGGTTGTGTCTGACAAACTTGTTAGAATTCTTTGAAGAGGTAACAAGTAGGTTAGACCAGGGAAACCCAGTGGATGTTATCTATCTAGACTTCCAAAAGGCCTTTGATAAGGTGCCTCACGGGAGGCTGCTGAGTAAGGTGAGGGCCCACGGTGTTCGAGGTGAGTTACTGGCATGAATTGAGGATTAGCTGTCTGACAGAAGGCAGAGAGTTGGGATAAAAGGCTCTTTTTCGGAATGGCAACCGGTGACAAGTGGTGTCCCGCTGGGTTCAGTGTTGGGGCCGCAGCTGTTCACTTTATATATTAATGATCTGGATGAAGGGACTGGGGGCATTCTGGCGAAGTTTGCAGATGATACGAAGTTGGGTGGACAGGCAGGTAGTACGGAGGAGGTGGGGAGGCTGCAGAATGATTTAGACAGTTTAGGAGAGTGGTCCAGGAAATGGCTGCTGAAATTCAACGTGAGCAAATGCGAGGTCTTGCACCTTGGAAAAAAGAATACAGGCATGGACTATTTTCTGAACGGTGAGAAAATTCATAAAGCCGAAGTACAAAGGGATCTGGGAGTGCTAATACAGGATTGTCTAAAAGTTAACTTGCAGGTTGAGTCTGTGATTAAGAAAGCGAATGGAATGTTGTCATTTATCTCAAGAGGGTTGGAGTATAAAAACAGCGATGTGCTTCTGAGACTTTATAAAGCTCTAGTTAGGCCCCATTTAGAATACTGTGTCTAATTTTGGGCCCCACACCTCAGGAAGGACGTACTGGCACTGGAGCGTGTCCAGCGGAGATTCACACGGACGGTCCCTGGAATGGTAGGCCTAACATACGATGAACAGCTGAGGGTCCTGGGATTGTATTCATTAGAGTTTAGAAGGTTGAGGGGAGATCTAATAGAAACTTACAAGATAATGCATGGCTTAGAAAGGGTGGACGCTGGGAAGTTGTTTCCGTTAGGTGGAGATACTAGGACCCGTGGGCACAGCCTTAGAATTAGAGGGGGTCAATTCAGAACGGAAATGAGGAGACATTTCTTCAGCCAGAGAGTGGTGGGCCTGTGGAATTCATTGCCACGGAGCGCAGTGGAGGGCGGGACGTTGAATGTCTTCAAGGCAGAGATTGATAAATTCTTGATCGTGCAAGGAATCAAGGGCTATGGGGAGAGTGCGGGTAAGTGGAGTTGAAATGCCCATCAGCCATGATTAAATGGCTGAGTGGACTCGATGGGCCGAATGGCCTTACTTCCACTCCTGTGTCTTATGGCCTTATAGAAGGCTAAAGTGTCACATCAGACTCAAAAATTTAACTTTTCTTTTCTCTCCACAGATGTTAGCTATCTGACCTACTGAGTTTTTCCGGTACTTTCTGTTTTTGTCTCAGATTTCCAGCATCCACAGTATTTTGCTTTTTATTTGGGTTTGTGTTGAGCTTCATTGAACACTACAGTAGCGGGAGGACAGTGATGTCAGTGTGAGAGCAAGGTGCTCTGGAATACAACCCCAGCCCATCTAGTCTCTCTCCAGATCTGAATTGTTCCAACCTAGGCAATCTCTTCTGTACCCTCTCTAGTGCTATCATGTCTGGACAGTGTTGCGACTAGAACTGCTGTGGCTTAACTACCATAAATTGAATGAATTGCTGCTTCACCTGGAAGGTGTGTCTGGGTCCTCAGCTGGTGAGGTCAGAGGAGGTGAAAGGACAAGTGTTACATTTTGCATTCACAGAAATTGTGATGAAGATGGGGAAACTGGGAGAATGGTTTGGAGTCCTGGCATTAGGCACGGTGTGAGAAAGTGTAACACAAAAGAAAAATAGCTGGAAATCTGAAATAAATACTCTTCAGGTTAGACAGCATTTGTAGAGACAAACAGAATGTTTCAGGTTGAAGGTCTTTCATCAGGCCACATTGACTTGTCTCCTCAGATGCTGCCTATCTTGCTGAATATAATCAGCATTTTTTGTTTTTAATGTCAGTAAGTGATGTTAAGCTAGTGGACTTAAAATGAGTATTAGTTGATTTGCTATTCCCAAGTTTGGAGACAAAGACATTGAGAAAGGGAAGGGAAAAGTCATAGTTGATCCATGCGAAGATGAAAGAAGGGTGAAAATCGGAAGCCACATTGAAGAGCTTTTTAAGTCCAGCGCAAAAAGAAAAAAATTAAACAGAGAATTATCGATTTTACTGGGAAGGGAGGTGAGAGAGGACCCAAATAAATCTAATCAATGAATATTTCTTACATCCAATAGAAAGGCCAGATCCCATGCAGAAACCTATTGCAATACATTTATTAGGAGGTAGTGAAACAAGTTACATATTTTTATATATTGTACAACTGTGCAAATATGTTTTTGTGTTTATATACAATAATTTTGCGTGTAGTGTATATTCATATCTTCATGTTTGTCCATCTTTTGAGCTGACGTGAGTGCTCCTGTAATGCGAGCACTACAGAGGAGATAATGAATCACTGTCACTATATTGTGACAACATTCTAGTGTTGCAATACAGTTATTTGAAAGAGGAGACTATTGAGAAATATTAATGTTATGTAACACTTGGAGGCTGATTAGAAATTAAACGGGTAACATTTTCCATCCCATAAAATGGGAATTAAACATACTTACTAGTTTATTGGAATCACATGAAAGACAATAACATCAGCTTGCATCTACGTTGCACCTTTCACATTATAAAAATGACACAAGGCCCTTCACAGGAGCTGTATCAAGCAAATTGTTTGACACTGAGTCAAACTCATTCCCTAGACTGGGAGGTTTTACACAGAGCAAGGGCAGTGTTTTTGCTCAGATCTTGATATGTGCCCATCATTTTCTTTGCTCACTGATCTACGCAGTCTCCTGGTCAGTCAATAGCTCAGTTGGAACATTTTCATCAATATTTTCAAAATGCTTCCATGGTCTTGCTCCTCCCTGCCTCAGTAACTTCCTCTACTTGAAAACCTATTACTCTGTTTTGTAACAAAATACATGTGACAATAAATAAATCAAATAAAATTAACTAAATCAAAGCTTGTTATATTGCTCCATTCTGACCTCTTGTGCATTCCCAATTTTTGTCGCTTGTCATTAGTGTTTGTTCCTCATCTGCCTTGACTGTAAACTCTGGAATTCCCTCCCTAAATCCCTCTACCTCTTTACCCGTTGCTTCTTCCTTTCAAAATAGGCCTGTAAGCCTACCTTTCTTGTCAAACGTTTGTTCACCTATCCAATTCCACTGTTACTGTGAAGCTCTTTGGTCTTTTACTGCATTAAAGACACAGAGATAATTCTGAGTTGTTATTCTAGACCCTTCCATTCTGTAACACTTCAAATGTAATTTTCTTTTTAAAGGTAAATTTTGCAATGTGCCAACTGTTTGGATTGTTCGCAGCTTTTTTATTTCGTAACTACCTCCATCCGAGCAAGACCAACCATATCATCAGGCATGTGGTAGCCACCCTCTTGGGTCTTCACTTTGCATTCTTCTGCTTTGGCAGGTAGGTAGTTTTGCAAACTTGCATTTGCTAACCTTTTCCATTTGTAAAGCAGGATGACTAAAACCAGAAACTGTACTGTGGACTTCCGTAGCTTAGCGACTTTGCCTTCTTAGTACTTCCGAGAAACTAACACTTTAACTGCATCAATTAGTAATTGATGCATGTGAGTTTCAATTAGAGTCAGAGCAGAAAGTGTAGACATTATTCTTGGATAGTGCAGAAGAGCTTTTTCAGTGTAGGATTGGGGTTGATAACTTTAGTTATGTACAGAGTTTTGAGAAGATGGAATTCTTTAGAGCAGAAGAAGGAAGATTTAATGGAAGTGTTTAAAATCACAAAGAATTTTGACACAATAAATGATGAAAGACTTTTTCTACACATATTTGGGTCACTAGGCAAGGGACCCGGGTTTAAGATCTCCATAAGAATCAGGAGGAGGATTTGTCTTTTTGGCAGTGAGCTGGTTTGATCTGAAATAGACTCCCTGCAAAGGCATTGGAAGCAGATTCAATTGTGATTTTCAGAAGGGACTTTGCAAGGAAGTTTTCCAGTCTTGTGAAGAAAAAGTGGACATGATCAGCTGTTTCAAAAGGCTGACACAGTTTTGATGGATTGAAAACCTGCATCTGTGAAATATAAACCCATGGTTGTTCATCCAGTCAGACCACTTGCCTGGTTATATTTGGTTATTTGTTTAGAAATCTGAGTGAATCCAATTCTGTCCCTTTTTTTGGGTAAATATTCCTTTTCCCTTTTCTCTCAGATACTCTTCTTCCCCTTTTACCTTTCAAGGCTGTTCAGGCCATGTTCCAAATCTTGAACAGAGAGATCAGTAGGTAATTTGAAATTATACCTCTGCCAGTGTATGGCCGAGAGGTTAAAGAATGCACTCATAGGATCAAGTACTGAAAAGCGAATGTGTACTACATACATGTGCCCGTGTATATTGTATACATATATGTGCTTGTTTGAGTGTGTTTCAATATGTACATTTTAATGTTTATGTGTACACAGTGAAGTCAGGAGTGTTGTGGAAAGTAATGAGCACTCAAGAGACTTCTAAAGAGAACAGATATAAAATGAGCAAAAAATGTATAAAACAATGTATGCATTGAATGGAATCCAAATGCTTTATTCTAATATGTAAGCAAAGCAAAAGGATTAGGGGATAAAGAAGAACGAAGAGTTGGGGCCATAATCAGACCTTCCATGATTTTAACAAATACCAAAGTGGACTTGAGGGGCTGATTGGCCCACTCCCGCTCCTATATCATATGTGCATATGTTCCTTTTCAGTTCTACAGTAAAAACCCTGAGCACTTATAGCAGCTCTTTTGGAGTTAATTTGGCAAGACAGTTCTCAAGAAGTGGGGAGAAATGACTCAGATATCTTTAACAGGAAACAGTCTTTGAATTGATCTGCTAACCACAAACATTCTTTCAGATGGATGACTGAAAAATATTTAATTTCCTCTGTCAAATCTCAACTTGAGGGCTCCATGGAATATGTGAAAACTCCATTCACTTGATGCCAAAGAGATGTTTGAAATTTCTCCCAGTCTACAGAACACTACGGATGACACAGGCACTTGGAGGTCACACTTGGCATCTTTAGTGCATTGCCAGAGCCAACAATTGGAGTGACGTACATTTCCTACAATTATTGCTGTTGATTATATGCTTCATTACTTCTTATGATCCAATGAGGTAGACTTCTCTAATTGGCAGTGATTCCCTCTATAGGGAGACCGTTGCATACGAGTAATGTCATTGGATTAGTAATCCACAACTCCAGGCTAAAATGTTCTGGGAACATGAGGTTTGTTTCCCACCATGACAGTTGGTGAAATCCAAATTTAATAATAATCTGGGATTACAAAACTAGCCTAACGGTGTCTATATAACTACTGTCAAGGGCTTTTGTGGTGCAGTAGTAGGTACCATTACTTTGGGCTAGAAGGCTTCAAGTCCCACTAGCCCCAGACACGCCACTCATGCCTGAACAGGCTTATTGAAAGGAAATTCTGTAACCATTGTCAATTGTTGTTCACAGCTCATCTGTCTCACTAATGCCTTTTAGGGAAGAAAATCTGCTGTCCTTAATTCATCTGTGACTCTAGACCCAAGGCAATGTGGTTTGAGTCTTAAGTGTCTTCTGGGCAATTATGAACAAACAAAAGATGCTAATCTAGCCAATGATGTTCACATCTCATGAGCAAATAAAAATTGTCTATTATGAGCCTTGACTGCTACGCTCAGTCTTTAAGGGCCACATGACCTACATTCGTTCCCATACCTTCTGCATGCTGCATAACCACAAAAAGTGACAAGATTTTTCACCAAACAGAAAAAGCATGCTGACTGATTCAAAGAAAGTGATTTGTCGAACCCTCCGTTAACCATTGGATTCACAAATGCATTATCCACCCATGTTCTTAAAAGGCTCATATTATATTCTTTTCTGTGCCAAAAAAAGGCAGCATATTGGCTTAGAGATAAAAGGTACTGCAGATGCTGGAGAATCCGAGATAACAAGGTGTGGGGCTGGATGAACACAGCAGGCCAAGCAGCATCATAGGAGCAGGAAAGCTTGACATTTCGGGCCTAGACCCTTCAGAAAGCCTCCAAGAATTCCCTGGCTGTCCACTGATAGTAGTGGTGTCCCAGTTGAAAGTGTGGTTTTTCTCATCTGTATGCATTGAAACCAAGGACATCTGGTTGTGTTGTTTAGTTGCTGGCTGGTATTCATGGATGCAGGTTGTTAGTTGTCTGCCTGTTTGTCCCACATCGTGTTTTGTGCAGTCTCCACATAGTATCTTGTAAACTACATTTGTCCTGTCCATGGTATCTATTGGGTCTTTAACCCTGGTCAGTTGCTGTCTTAGTGTGGCTGCCGGTTTGTGTGCTGTCATGATTTCTCGTGGTCTGAGTCGTCTGGCTGTCAGTTCTGAGGTGGGTTTTTTTTAAGATATAGTCTGGTGGTTATTGTTTTGGGTTTTGTTGTGGTCTGGTTGTGTTGTCTGTTGGCTCGGCATCTGTGGATGAAGCTACAGAGGTATCCATTCCTGGTAAAGACCTTGTAAAAGTGTTCTTCCTTCTGCAGATCTGATTTGTCCAGTAATAACATCAGCTGGCACCATAATGCACGCTACTTCCAAAGATTTGTATGTACGAACTCCAAAGTTTCTCTGTTCCAGCAGCACCTTTTAAAATTGTATAATTTTGGTTTTCTTTTGTCTCTTCACTTTGCCATTTATCTACCTGTGTCCCCCTTTTCCTCACTGTTTGCAACATTATTGAGTTTTGTGCCTTTAAGATTATTCCAATATACCCTAATCCCAGGTCATTGATGTCAGAAAAGGTAACAGTCCTAGTGATGGGGCAATCCCCTCAGGGATAACGCTGGACATTTCATTCCATTCTGAGACAAGCCTTCACCATCTCCTTTTTTTTTGTTGTTTTTGCTGCCCATCCATTAACTAATTTGATATCCATACAGCCTTTGCCCCCTTAATCCTATAAGCTTCAATCTTGTCAATAAATTTACCTTGTGGCACTTTTAACAGATTATATTTGAATGTCTATAAATGCAACATCAACTTCACTGCCCTCAATGTTCATTCTGCTACATCTTCAAACAGCTTAATCAGTGTAGTAAAACATGATTTTCGTCCATGCTTCTTTCCACATTTTTCCATTTCATATTCAATTTTATCTCTGAATAGTTCCTTACAATTGACAATAATCTGATTGGTCTGTGGTTACCATTTTTATCCCTTTCCCATTTTTCAAACAGGGATGTAACCAATGTAATTCTTCTATCTCTGCTGCCACTCTTGATCTTTTTAGAAGGTTTGGAAGTTTGTGGCCAGAGTCTCTGCAATTTCCATCATCACTTCCCTCAATTGCCAAGGTGGCTTCCCAATGGGATCAGGTAATCTTCCTTAACAGGACTACTGCCAATCTTTTAAGTTCCTCCATTTTTCTACTTATATTGTTGCCAATTTTTCTACTACCCTCTCTTTTACTGCCATATTGGCAGCATTCCCTTGTCCAGTAAAGACACTAAGTACTCGTTTAGAAACTCAGCCATAAGTTCTGCTTCCAAAAGTTTGTCTCTTTGGTTCCATTTATCGCTCGTCTTGCCACTAACGTGGCTTCTTATTTTTATAAAGCATCAAACTACCATATATGTTTATAAAAGACAAGTCCTGATGAAGGGTATAAACCCAAAACGCTGTCTTTCCTGCTGTGTTGCTCCAGCTCCACACTGTATTGACTCATTTTCCCAAGCTATGTTGTGCAGACCTTGGTGCAGCATTTCAGTTGAGTGCTAACCAGGAATTCTCAAAAGATTATCATAATATCCTTGCGTTTGTATACTATTTGCTGTGCTGTCGTGGCAACTGGGGATGAATAATAAATGCTAACGTGCCAGCATTTCAAGATTCCCAAGAACTATTTTTATTCTGAAGGACACCTCCAGCCCGGAAGTTACTTTTGAACCACCACCATGACTTGGCCAGGCATGCATTGGAAATCTCAGGAATGAGTCGCAGGGATTTCCTGGACTTCATCAATCTGCTGACTAGCAGTATTCTCCATTGCAACTGATACAAATACTTCCTCAATTCGGGATCTAGTGCCATGTGTGTAGCAAAAGTGCTGCCCTCAAGTTTGATGCGAGCTAGCCCTGCCTTGGTGGATAGTTTTTAAGTAAGAAAACTGTGGGTTCAAACTCACTCCAGGGATTTGAACATGCTTTAGACTGATACGTGGACTGCAGTGCTAAAGGAGTGCTGCAGAATCAGAGGTGCCGCCTCTCAGATGCAGTTAAACTGAGGGAAAAGGTGGATGGGAAAGACCCCCAGCAATATTTTGAAGAAAAGCATATGTGTCCTCAGCAATAATTATCGCTCAAATAATATCACAAAAACATTTCGTCCCGTTATCGTCACATTTGCTCTTACTGGAACCTTGCTGGGTGCAAATTGGTTGCTATATTTTCAACTTTATCACCATGGCTGCATTTCAGAAATATTTTATTGCCTGCAAGGTATTTTAGGATCTCCTGAAATTAATAATTCATGCTTAAAATTAACCAAAGAGCTGGTTGGAAGAAATATTTAAATTGAAAGAAATCAGAGGCAAATGAACTTGAACTGCAAATCAAGATAAAAATACAGCCCAAGTCTATTCATTTTTAACATGAAATCTTGTCCTTGTAGATTGTCCTTGCTGTTATTATATACATAGGTCCATGGAAATAGATAAGGTCCTGGGGAGTGTTGCTGAACAAAGAGTCCTTGGAGTCCAGGTTCATAGTTCCACGAAAGTGGAGTCGCAGGTAGATAGGATAGTGAGGAAGGCTTAGGTATACTTACCTTTATTAGTCAGTGCATTGACTATAGGAGTTAGGAGGTCATGTTGTGGGTGTACAGGACATTGGTTAGGCTGCTACTGGAATACTGTGCAATTCTGCTCTCCCTGCTATAGGAAGGATGTTGTGAAGCTTGAAAAGATTTACAAGGATGCTACGGGGGTTGGAGGGTTTGAGCTAAAGGGAGAGACTGAATAGACTGGGGCTATTTTCCCTGGAGCATCAGAAGCTGACGAGTGACCTTATAGAGGTTTATAAAATCATGAGGGGCATGGATAGGGTGAATAGACAAGGTCTAGAGGGCATAAGTTTAAGGTGAGAGGGGAAAGGTTGGAAAGGGACCGAAGGAGCAGCTTTTTCACACAGAGCATGGTGTGTCTGTGGAATGAGCTGCCAAAGGAAGTGGTGGAGGCTGGTACAATTACAACATTTAAGAGGCATCCGGATGGGTATATGAATAGGAATGGTTTAGAGGGATAGGGGCCAAATGCTGGCAAACAGAACTAGATTTATTTAGGATGTCTGGTTGGCATGGAGGAGTTGGACCGAAGGGTCTGTTTCCATGCTGTATGACTCTATGACTCTAAGACATACAGCCATCTTAATCCAATCAGAACAAAAACAGCAGTAAAAAATTTGGACTGCAAACTTTTTTACTTGTATGTTGTATGTGCACGTGTACATGCATACAAATATAGGAGTGTGTGTGTATGTTGTGTAGTGTAAAAGAATGTGTTTTATCACTTGTTTAAATGTATGACAGGCTTTGAGGTTTGTCGTGGTTTCTCGCGGCTTATTTGCTTTGTTGCTTGGCTACATAGTTTTAGCTGACCTCATTGTGTAGGCTTGGCTGTGGTTCCTGACATCTGTCATCCTGCTCACTAAAGCAGCTGCTGAAGCAGTTTCCTTTCTCAATTACCCGAAATGTATTTTTTTCATTCCCTGACCCTTCCCACCCTCCTGCACTGCTGCCAAATGTTAATCGCGCAACATTTTGATCCTGGAGCAACTAGTTGTAAAACACATTGGGATGCCCTGAGATTGCGAAAGCTGCCATAAAAATGCAACTTCTATCTTTCATGGTTGGTGTGTGTGTGGGGGCGGTGGGGTGGTGCTGTAGCTAAGGCCTTCCTAGGAAAGCAAAGGGACAAATCTTATAATCCATTCTCTGGCATAAGTCATTGGTGTGTTGTATCATTGTATTATCTAACATCTCCACCCCGTCTTCCTCAACCTCACACACCCATGTATTTTCACTTCTCGTAGTGTTATCCACCCTCAAGGAATTGCCATGGAGTCTCCAGGAATAAAAAAAAAACCTCCTGGACACTGCTTGGAGCGTAGCTAAGGAGAAAAATTGTACAGGCATTGAAAAAAAACTTTTTATTTTGTTCATTTCTCCTTGATTGGCGACTGTGTAAGGAAGTGCTGTTTTCTTAAATGGAACACGGAAGTCATCTGACAAAGTATTTTGGAATATGCCCAATGTTTTCAATATTACTAACAGCAGCCCTATCCCCCATGCCCCATCCCCTCCCAGCATCAACACCATTCCACACAATTTAATGACCCAGTCTTATTTGTCGTATCTGTATCCTCCTCAGTTATCAGTGGAGTGGCAGAGTGATGGGTTGTGTGTCTTCTGACTAATCTTTCAGAAAACTATTTTGAGAGATTGACGACTGAAGGAAGCATGATTCATCAACAGAGATCTGTTACCCTTTGTTCTAAATTGTACATGTTGTGGGATTAGAAGGAATTGTTGAAATATGAAATAAACTCCTTGTCTCTCTCTCTCTATGAATTCACTTCTTGAAAGAAACACTCTGATTAAAAAATCCATTAACTCCATTGAACTTCCTTACAAGCAAGCATTTCTATTCATAATCCCACCAATAAACCAACTGGAGCTGTCAACCAAACTGTGAACTGACAGGCACCCCACTATGACAACAATAGATTTCCAAAAACCAAATACTAATGACAACTCTCAAGCCTATGTCGATGGACAGAGTGAAGTTTGTAAATACTTACAGATATTTGAAATAAACTATTTAATGGACAGATGACAGTTCCCTTTGACAGTTCCAGTTAGGTTACACCAATTTTTTTCAAACATGTCAATGTCTACTTTTAACAATATCAAAGGGCATTTGACTAATCCAAAAGAACACTTTGCCCTTCCTGGAGGGTGCCTTGCCTCTTTGAAAAGTGTCCTGGGACCTATCAAAACAGGCACCTTTCCTCTCCCAAAAAGATATGCCACCTTTTGAAAGAACACAAAGTTTAGCTTTTCCTCTACCAGGTCTAAAGGATACATGTCATGCTTTGGAAATACCTCTAGTTGAAATCTGTTCAGCTGAATGGAGCTATAGACGAAAATATCCGGATGCCCCTGTTAATCACAGATGTGAAAATTACAACCCATCCCTGCTACTTTCCCCATCCCCAATTGCAAAGGCATGGGCCTGTGTGACTTGTCCCAACAGCACCATTTTGCTGAGATGGAAAGCTTCTCTGGTCTCCCCATTGTCTGTCCTTCTGGACAAAATTGCAGCTTATGATATCAGTCGGTTTATGAGATGTCAACATTAACTCAATGACCAGCAGCCTCAGCTCTGAGTCAGCAAATTATGTGATCAAATTCCACTCCAGAGGCCGAAGCATAAATCCCAGACTCCCAGTGCAGTACTGAGGGAGTGCTGCATTATCAGAGGTGCTGCTTTTGAGATGATATATGAAACCAAGATCCCACCTGCCTTATCAGGTGGGTCTTAAATATCTCGTGACACTTCTTCAAAGAAGAACAGGGGAATTTTGTCCAATACTTTTTGCCTCAACAATATCATAAATGAAAAAGTCTACCTGGTCATTTTAACCTGAGATAATAGGTACTGCAGATGCTGGAGAATCCGAGATAACAAGGTGTGGAGCTGGATGAACACAGCAGGCCAAGCAGCATCATAGGAGCAGGAAAGCTTGATGTTTCGGGCCTAGACCCTTCATCAGAAATCAGAGCTCCACACCTTGTTATCCGGTCATTTTAACCTTATTCTTTTGCGGGGGGCTTGCAAATTAGGTGCTGATTATTGCATTTACAATGTTGACTACATTTGAAAAACTTGCAGAGGTACTTTGGGATGTTCTTCAGACCTCAAATATGCTTTATATTTGCAAGTGCTCTCTTGGAACATTGTTGTAACCAACCCAGAATGAACCAAGTGCTGAGGTTAGCATTTGTTTCAGGCTTTCATTAACATGATTGTAATGATTTTGTTGTTAATGTCAACCAGACCATGGAAAGTCTGCTCTGCTGAGACATTTTTTGATCTAATTTTGTGGCAAATTCTGTTTTGCTGATTTGTTATTTGAGTACAATATGCTGAGATTGGTTAACTAATCCATTGACTGAAAACACAACAGGGCCTTGAAATGAATTTTGGCAACGTTAAGAGAAGCTTCATAAAAGTATAAACTAAGGCAGTAAACCAGAATCCAAACAAATATCTTACATTAGAACTAAAACAGGACATAGCTCCCAAATGCATTTACAACAATGACAACTTCTATTTATTCAGAGCATAAAACTTCCCAAGGCATTTTACAAGTGTCTTCAAACACATAAGACACTATAAGGACAAGTGACCAAAACACTTGGTCAAAAGAGGCAGCGAGATCGCTATGATCTAAAAGACCAAAAAGAATTTACATTTGTACAGTGCCTTCACATTCTTGAAACATAACAGAATATGTTACAGCCAATGAGGTACTTATGAAATGTAGTCACTGTTTTAATTTTGGAAGCAAACATCTCATTTGTGCAAAGCACATTCCATGGACATAATATGATGATGACTGGATTATCTGTTTTAGTGAGGGAGGCTGAGAGATAAATATTGTCCAAGACACCAGAAGGGTCTCCCGTGCTTTTCTTCAAAATAATACCATGGAATCTTTTGCATCCAATTGAGAGAGAGAAATAGATTAACTTCCTGATCAAAAAGGCACAATTTCTGACAATACAGCACTTGCTCAGTTGCACTGGGAGATATAATGCTGAGGTATAACACATGCCTGTGTGGGTTTCCTCTGGGTGCTCCGGTTTCCTCCCACAGTCCAAAGATGTGCAGGTTAGGTGGATTGGCCATGCTAAATTGCCCATAGTGTTCAGGGATTTGTAGATTAGGTGCGTTTTAGGAGATGGGTCTGAGTGGGATGATCTGAGGGTCAGTGTGGACTTACTGGGATGAAGGACCTGTTTCCACATCATAGGGATTTTGTATATGAGGTGATGTTTTAAATCCATAACAGTTTGAATCTGATGTCAATGCATGTTCTAAGTGGTGAGTTGAGATACCAGCAAAGTCACCTTTCCCAACATTGTGCAATCTATGGTGGAGACTCGCCGTGAAGTAAGTGTTCTCCTATGCAACGTGTTTTCTATCCGATAAACAGGCAAAACAGGATCAGTCGCCACCTTCACATTGTCCAAAAGCATCTTATCCGAACTATCTATTGTACATTTCCTGTCCCTGAATAATTTTGGACACTCTGGTCGTTATATGAAAAGGATATCAAAGCACTGAAGGAACACACAGATTTTTACAAGGATGGTAACTTAACTGAGAAGGTGTGATTATCCGAAACTACCACAAGGTCTTGGGCCCTTTTATTCTGGGGGGAAAAGACAAAGAGATTGAGGGTGACCTGATAAACGTCATTTAATTAATGAAGTGTTTGAATAGAGAAATGTAAAGATTTTTACCTTGTGGGTGACATCAAAACTTAGGACCGGCCATGAACGCAAGATAGTGACTAACAAGCTGATGGGACATTTTGGAGAGAGGCCTCTATCTAGAGAATGGTGAAAATGTGGAACTTGCTGTTCAGGAAGTAGTTGGGGTGAATTGGATTGCTGCATTTGAGTCAGATGGAGAAAGGGTGGGAGGAGGCCTGTGTAGATCATATCAGTCAAAAGGATGGTGCTATAAATTCTATGTGAAGAACAGATTAACTGGTTTTTCATCTGATATGCCATTTGTGAGCAATTAACTATCACCTTTGCCTTAACAAAAGAAAAATGTCTGTACTTTGAAAAACATCTGAGACACGTAAGTAGCAATGTCCTCAGTGCCACGCAGCATGTTCTATGTGAGGAAAATTCTGATTATTTGTAGCTTGTATGGAGTGTATAGATGTGTATATACGCTGAATGGTCTGCGCTGGATATTCTTTGTAATTTGAAATTACAGACTGTTTAGTTTAATACTGTAAGTTAAAGATACCTGCATTTTGAAATTTGTTGAAATTATTTGTGTATTGCAATTTATATTAATTGTACAATCCTTATTATTTTGTATTCTATGTTTACTTTTAAACATGTCTATAACAAAGTTGTGAATTATGATTTCTTATTTTCTTTCTATAGCCATCACAATTGGCACATGCCCTAGGTATGATTTTACAATCAATCAATTGGCTACCTATCTCTTTGGCAATGTCTTGTCTTGAATGTGATTTTTTTTTTTTCCATTTTAGATACACAGTTTACTTTGTGGGAGAAGTAATTCTATTGTATTGTGTAATGGTGACTGTGCACATAAAACAAATTCACAAGTGAGTAATCATTTCATTTTCTCTGAGATAATGCTAGTATTTGATCAAGGTAGCTCTTGGTCATCTAACTTCTTTTAAGTGGTCTTGGATTAAAGTAGTTGTTAATGTGGTAATCATAAACTTTTGATTTTGTGTTTCACTGCTGACGTGTCTGTCT
This sequence comes from Ginglymostoma cirratum, assembly GCA_024137785.1. NCBI lineage: Eukaryota > Metazoa > Chordata > Chondrichthyes > Orectolobiformes > Ginglymostomatidae > Ginglymostoma > Ginglymostoma cirratum. Next base: position 16,805,713 of record JAHRHZ010000025.1, on the reverse strand, counting down.
CATGAAGCATCACCAATTACTGAATGTCCTGGTGCCAGTCATCTGCTTAATTGCCTGGCACTCATTTCTAAACCTTAATGATGAGCGCTAGTGGGTTCCTTAACCATAAGTCATTTATGGGGTGGGACTGAACAAGGTGAGTCTGTTCCTGTCCACACACAAGCATTGCTATGAGATGTCATTACATGACGATCAAAAATCTTTCTCAATGATCCACACACTGCCTCTCTTACTTAACCATAAGAGTTGAGGCCAATAACACCGCTATAATCAACGAGTAGCACATTTGTCTTTGAAACAGAAGGTTGTTCATTCAATCCCACTCCAAAGACTTGAGCACACTTTGTAAGTTGACACTTTTTTCAGTGTAGTACTGAGGGAATGCTATAATGTCAGAGGAGCTGTGAATGGGTTAGCCATGTGTAAATTGACTGACACATTCCCCTACATTACCATTGCTTGGAAATGTGTGACCCTTACTACGTTATCGAGTGATCTGCTGGGACAGTTCTTTGTTTTATCTGTAATGTTGTTAAGCATCTCAAATGTCTACCTGGAACAGAGAAACTAATGTTTTGAGAGATCCATCAGTCCTCCCACAGGAACGTAGCGCCGAGGGTATTGCCTGTTTTCTGTGCAAATCCTGTGATACTGAATGGAAAACTGTTGGAGAATGTGCAATACTTTCTTCTTTTAGGAAGTGGACTCACTGAGCGATGAGGCCAGTAGACATATTTGAGAAACCACAGGCATGTTTCCACTGGCTAAGTACTAGTGTTGAGATCAGATTTGCATTTTGAGTGCCCTGGGCTTTATTGCTTGTGAAGCAGAATCCATATCTTGCATCTTGACCAATTTCTCCAATAGTTTCCTAGCCAGCCTGCTGTTCCACAAACCCTGCTATACTTACCCGAGCCTGCACCCCCTGCTATCCTGTTTTTAGTCCAAGAGTTCTTGTGTATCATCCCTTCACAGAGTCATTTAATTGTTACAGTGTAGAAGAAGGCTATTAAGCCCATTGCCTGCACTGGTTCTATCCCCTCGGGCCAATTTCCTGCATTTTGCCCATATCCCTGCAGACCATCACTGTCCATCCAATGCTGCTTCTGAATGCCTCATTTGTGAACCTGTCTCCATCACATTTCCAATGAGTACCTTTCAGACCCTAACTACTCACTGTGTGAAAACATTTTTCCAGGCCTCTTGCATGTCCCTTTTAAATCCAACATCCTCTCGTTCTTGTTCCTTTTACAAGATGGAAAAGATAGTCCCTATGTACTCTGTCCAGCCTGCTCCTAATTTTGAAAACCACTACCAGATCCCCTCTGAGCTTCTTTCTCTCCAAGGAGAACAGTCGCTGTAAATGGTCTAGTGAGCAGCTCGCATTTGACACATTCAAATTGAAATATTTCAAATCCCACCAATCCTTCTGTGCCACCCAATCTCCCCACACGACCTGACCAGCTTTTCCTGTCTCTGTCGTATCCTCAGAGATCTCCTCCAATCCTGGCCTCTCGAGCACCCCTTTCTACCAGCCACCTCCCCACCCTGTCATTGGTCTGCCATTGGAAGCTATGTCTTTGTCTGCCTGGAGCCTCTGAGCTCAGGAAACCACTCCCATCCTTGCACCCCTCCCCCACTGCCGCCCTCCTCCTCCATCCAACCTCAGCCCTCCTTCTCCTCCTCTTAAGACACCCTTTAACCTGTGACTAAGTTTTATGAGACAATCTGACCTAATATTTAATTAAGTATTTAACCGATATTTCATTAGAGAAACATACAAAATAGGAGCAGGAGTAGGCTTTTTGGCCCTTTTAGAGCCTGTTCCGCCATTCAATATGATCATGTCTGATCTCCAACTCTCTATCCCATTCCCACTTTCACCTCCAAACCTTTCGATCCCTTCAGCCTTAAGAACTTTATTTAATTCCTCCTTGAAAACATTCGATGTTTTGGCCTTGACTGCTTTCTGTTACAGAGAATTCCACAGGCTCACCACTCTCAGGGGGCAGAAATTTCCCCTCATCTCAGTCCTAAATGACCTACCCCATATCTTTCAACTGTGAATCTGTGGTTCTGGATTCTCTAGTCATCAGCAATATCCCTCCTGGATTTTCCCTGACTAATCATCTTAGAATTTTATAGGTTTCTCTGGGATCCTCCCCAATTCTTCTAAATTTCAGTGAACATAGTCCTAACTAAACCAATCTCTCTGTGTACATAAATCCTGTCATCCCGGGAATCAGGCTGGTAAACCTTTGTTTTGCTCCCTGTATAGCCACAACATCCTCCCTTGGATAAGGAGACTAAAACTGCACACAATACACTAAAATCCCTGTGCAATTGCAGCAAGACATCCCTGCTCCTATATCGAAACCCCTTACAACATACAGTGTGTGTGGCTCAGTGTCATACTTTGTGTTGTAATGGTCCTGTGAAGAGGCTTGAAATGTTATATTACAAATAATATCACTTCCTTCAAAGTCAGGTCTCTGTCTTGCAGCCAATGAAGATGCACTGCCTACATCAAGACTGGCTCCAGTTTACTTCACAAACTGCAAGGTGTCTTAATGAGTTAGTGCAGTGAGGCCACAAATCACCTTTCCCTATCAACAGATTTATATAAAATAGATATTGTATAAATGTAATGTTAGGAATTGTGTGCATGAGTGGAAGACATTAATGCTGCTTTTATGATGCAGCCTTGATGTTAGGAACAAGATCAAAGTGTTCTACTTGCCCCCCCATCTATGGTGCAGTTAAACTCTCTTAAACTGGCTAGGGTGTTCTGTGTTTGTTCAAACTGGTGTCATGGTATCTGTGGAAAATTGCTATGATGGCAATCGCGAATTGTGTAGTTGAAGGTCTCCCAATGTCACGGACAGAGTTAGCAATGGTACTCCTTGGCCACTTAACGTAAAAGGAAAACTTTGTTCAGCTTTTGAGGGCTGTGGGTTGTCAACGACTCAACAGAAGATTGGTATCAAAGGTAGTTGAAGATTCTCTCATAACTTAAGATCAATCAATTTACAAGTGTTTGCTTCTTAGTGGAAGATTGCTTCATTTGGGGTAGGTAAATGCAGGGAACAGATTTGATTGCTGAGTTTCTACTGCATTTTACTAGAGATGCCCCAAAATAGACTTTTATATGATTCAATGAAGCTACATCTGGATAATGAAGGAAAAGGAGGTCAATTTTGGAACAGCCCTAGAATAGGTTTTGAATTTCTCTTGAGTAGGATACACCAGTGACTTTCGATGACTTTAGACTTGACTCATGGATTGGGTTTGGATTTATGCTAGATTTGGTGAGGGGGCAGTGAAATTCAATACATTGCCTTTAATGTATTAAAATGTCTTGGTGCTCCACAGTTGCTTCATGAAGCTGAATTTGGCCGTAACCCATGTGGAGTTATGGGGATAAGTGGCCAAATGTTTGGTAAAGAGAAAGATTTCATGGAGTGTCTTAATGCGGAGAATAATGGAGAAATAGTGAATCTTAGGAAACTTGTTTCAAAGGTCAAGAATGCACATCTGCCAAAGGTGGTTTGATAAAATTTAGATGTATGGATGAGGAACTAGACTCAAACCCAGGAAGCTTGTAGGACTGGACAGGGCTACAGAGATGTGGAGACAAGGCTGTGGTGGGTTTGAAAATAAAGCCGAGAATGTTAAAATCATACCAGGCCCACTGTCAGTCAACAAATGCAGCGATGATGAGCAAAGCTTGGTGTGAGTTAGGAGATGGATAGATGAGCATATGGACGAGCTTGAGTTTATGGACTATCACTCTACAGAACTGCCAATGATTAGAAACACATGCCTCTAACATTTTTTACTATTGTGATGCAGTGGCTTTGATGAAATGCACATTTGCAACTCAATTTTTCTTAAGCAATTAAAATTATTTGCATAAAGGCCAGATATGGCACATCTTTACGGAAAGCAACTTGGAAACAGTAATGTACTGGTGAAGTACACTTAATAGTTAAGAATACAAACGTGTTGTGTTCAAAAAATGACTGTGAGAAAGTAGTAGTGAGGATTACCTTTGAAATGTTTAGGTTTTCAATGCACCACATCCATTCCCTGCTCCGCACTTTTATATAACCTAAACTTCAGCCTAACCACTTTTAACGTCTCTTGCTGCTGTAAAAAACGTGAAGGTAAAGTGTCCATGGTATTGCTGGACAAAAGGGCTGCCCACTCATTAGAGAGAGATGACTGGTGATGGTTTAACCCGAGGGTCACGGCAAGGGAAAAGTTAAGAAGGTGAGTCCTTCATGTTAACATCAGCTGATGTGGGAATCAGATGTGGCATCACTCTGCATTGCAAACTAGCTGTCAAGTCAACAGAGCTAACTCTTATGTGTTCTGAGGAGAACAAACTTCTTGACAGTTTTACAAGTTCTTAGAAAATTCATGGGCAGGTTGGCAAGTACCTGGGAACAACAATGGGCATTTAATTCCACCAGACTCTGTGGTGTTCACTGCTTGTGTTCAAACCTTCTTGGGTTGAGATTATATTGATCTGAAGTGAATCAATCAGTAACAGATAAACATAAACAAATCCTTCAGATGTACCTATGTATACAGAACCAGAGATTATAAAGGCCATGGCCAAGTATTTAGAAGGGAGATGAAGAGAATTGGTTTTACTCAAAAAGACATTCTGCTCAAAAAGGTGTGTGGAAGCTGACTCTACAGGGAGTTGGACCCAATATTTGAGCCTGAGGACACAATGCAGTGACATGGGACTAAGAATGTCTCCTCTTTTAAAGAGTTAGGATAGGTACGATAGGCCAAATAATGTCATCCTACGCAGCAAGTTTCTTGGATTCGTTGTGTAAATTACACTACTTACAAACTGCAAAAGACTCAAACTGTAATCTTCATAGACCTGCCTCATTTCTGCAATGTTTTCCTATAGTGTTGAAACCATCCCAATTTTGGAAGGCTGACCATATTTCAGTGGAAAGTCCTGATGTTCAAAAACTGCTAGCAACATGAGATTTAAGACCTCAGTTAATCTTGCATCTGCTTCAGGGGTTGTAGTTGCTGGCTCTGTTTGGAAATATTCCTGGAAGGTTTCTTTTTCTCACAGGACCTCCCAGCACTTATCACTCTCTATTTCATTAAATATCATTTTCTCCTTCCCAGTCACAATGAAAATGAAACTCTGCAAAATGTATACATTTTGCAATGTAAGCATTCTGTACATTTTCCACTGGAAAATGTGAAAGGGTAATTGTTAATGTTAGTGCGGGGAGTGACTGCCCACTCTGTGAGTGGGCAATTGTAGTTTTTGACTGAAAGAAATGTAGGATAAAAATCCATGTTGTAACACTTTGCTTCCTAACTCTGAGCGGCCTATGTTTAGCAAATACTGCTGTAAATTTACAGTAAGCATATGCTGCTGCACCACTGAATATTAAATATTTCATCACTGTAGGTTCTTCATAGTAATGTTAACTATTGAAAAGGGTTCATTTCTAAAGTGTTGGAATTGAAAAGCAACGTTGTAGTGTTAAACTTGTATGAAACAATGTTGTTTAGAACTTGTAAACAGCACACCTTCTGTGTGAGAGCAGGAAGGGCCTCTGCTTAATTTCTTGGCTGAAAGATAGTTCCTCTGACAATTCAGCACTACAAAGGTACCACACTGTGTACAAATTTACTACACCCTGCCCGCAGATTGGCAGAAGGTGGGGGAGGGGATTGTAAGCTGCAAAACTCCTTGTGGTTCTCCCACCCGTCCCTGATCAATCTGCAGTTCCACCTGCAACAGGTTTACCTCGGCAGGAATTTGGGGAAACCTGGCTTGTCACCTGCTCAGGCCTCAGGTGGGAAGTTGGGTGTACCTCCCTTGAGAAGCCCCTTTCCACTTCAGCTAATCCTTCCCTTCCCTCCCCCACCCCCACAGCTGCCCCAAGCCCCCCCCCTCTCTCTCTCTCTCTCTCTCTCTCTCACACACACACACACACACACACACACACACACACACACACACACACACACACCAAGTAGCCTCTCCATCAAGACCTCCATCCCCTCACCTCATCCTCCTCAGGCCCTTCCTTGCAGTCTTGTTACGAGAGCTCTTCTCATTCAGAGTGACCTGGTAACTCTCCAAAGTGGGACCTCTGAGTGAGAGGGTAGAAGTCCTGTCTCATTCAATCAGCACTCCTTAGACGAACGGCTATGTTGTGGAGATGCATTCCCCACTGACACCATTCCCACCACCCGAAAATTCTTGCCCTTTGAAACCCAGCCAGGATTACGTGCTTAAGTGATAAGTGTTTGATTGAAGTGGTCATGGTATGATAAAACATTCCATTAAGTTGGAAAAAAGCGTGGTTCTGGCTGAGACTGAATGTGCTTGTCGCTTCGTTGCCAATTGTAACATGCAGCTATTTTAAATCATCTGTTTGCTTGCAGTTGTGACAGTATTGTCTGAAAGCTCATAATGTCCTTGTCTTGGGCATGACATTATGTAGTTTATAATCTGTAATTGAGTTGTATTGTTAAACTTTGTTTGCCCATTCAGAAAGAATTGCTTTTTCATTGCCCAGTTGGTCTATGACTCTAGTCCCACATTAATGTGCATAACTATCCTATTATAAAGCCAAGTGAAACCGTTTGTTAACTTACTTGGATACAATAAATTACAGTCTTACCAGCGATGCCGTAAAGCCAAGAGTGAATAAATGTGAAACTTGCAACCTGTCAATCCTGGCTGGATTTGAAATATGACCCAAAGATACATAGTCAACAACCTAGTGCACTGTGTGGCATTTTAGCATAGCTGCTGAAATGTTCTCCTAATGTACATTCTAGATGCTGCGATTTGTGAACTCTCTGGGATGTCCTATTTTATATGAATACATTAGGCCACAGCACAGGAGTTTTTGGATGAGAAACGAAGCCAAGGATGGCTGGTGTTTATTGGAATAAAGAGCAGAGAGGAAATGAATCTCGGTTTTGATTTCTCACACTCCATCTTTACAAGAGAAATGGGTGCACTGCTAATTGGGTTCCCAGCAAATCTCTACTTGATACAAGAGTGGGCTGGCTTGGATCTGATAATCAGGGTCCTGAAATCCTTATGAGAATCCCCCACTTGTTATTGCCAACAACTTGGGTGAATGTGGACCGTATGTCATCTGCTCTGCTTTCATGGTGATACGTTGGTTTCACCAGCATTGAGCAGTGGTGAATGTAAGCTGCTGGTAGATGCATTAGAACATTAGGACCACCTATAGCAGCAGCTATAGTGAGGGTATGTCATCTGGCTCATGTTTTTAATATGTTGTTTCAGGTACAGTTTCCTGATAGCAATGGTCTATCTGACCATGTGTCAGATCATCCGAGTTTATTGGTTTGATGGTGAAGAACGGTCTGCTGACTTCTCAGGGTGAGTACAGGAGTATACCTCTGTGCTTTTGATCGGAAATGGTTGACGATATCTGTGTAACGTTCCTATCATAATGTAGCCTGTTTGTGAGCACCTGCATTACAAAACAATGGCATTAAAATAGTGACAAGGCTCAAGGGAATCTCATCAGCTTTTTCCTCTCTCATATATGCTGATGTGGGTTTTTTTAAAAAAATGACTTTGAAGGTATTGCTGGCAAGGCTAGCTTTAGTGCCAAATATTTAGTTACCACTTGAAATGGTGGTAGTGACTGACCGCCTTGAACCACTGTGGTCTGTGTGGTGCAGGTGCTCCTACAATGCTATTAGACTGGAAGTTCCAGCTGTTTGATCAACAACAATGCAGGAATGACTGATCCTTGTCCAAGTCAACATAATATGACATACAGGGAAGCTTTGTCATGTTGGTATTCCTATGGACCTTCAATCCTTGTCCTTTTGGATGTCTCCCCTTGACATTCAATGGCATTACCATCACTGAATCCCTCACTGTCAACATTACCATTGACCAGAAACTGAACTGGACTAGCTATATAAATGCTGTGACTACAGGAGCAGGTCAGAGGCAGAGAATCTTTAGGAATAACTCATCTCCTGATACCCGAAAACAATTTACAAGATAAACCTGGCAGCATGATGGGATGCTTTCCACAAGCCTGCCTAAATTAAGCTCCAACAAAACTCAAGAAACTGAACACGTACAAGACAAAGTAACTCAATTAATTGACACCACATCCACTACCTTCAACATTCACTCCCTTCACCATTGATGTGTAGGGGCAGCAGTGTGTGCCATCTACCAGATCCACTGCAAATAACTCACTAAGGCTTCTTCAGCAGCACCTTCCAAACCCGTGACCTCTATCACCTGGATGGACAAGAACGGGAGGTGCATTGTAGCACCACTGAGTTCACTCCAAACCACATACCGTCCTGACTTGGAATTATATCACCAATCCTTCAGAGTCACTAGGTTAAAATCTGGAAACTCCCTTCCTAAACAGCACTGTAGGTGAGCCTAGCACTATAGATGGCAGCAGTTTAAGAAAGTGGCTCACTGCCACTTTTCCAAGGGTACTTTTGGAAATGCAATCAATGCTGGTCTTGCCGATGATGATCATTTTCTGTGAATGAAGTAAAGAAAAAGGTTTGGGATATGCTGTCAAGGAGTCCATTAGTAAGTTACTGTCATGTATCTCTTGGATTGTGGTCAGGAAGATGATCAAAGAAACTGCTTTGTCCACCCTCTAAATCTGTTTATGACTAAGTTTTTGAAGAATCAGATGATGATGTGAATAAGTTCCATCTAGTGGTTAGCTATAATCTATCTCATTGATTATGATCAGGACAGAGTCAGGTATAACACTCTTTACCTGACTGGAAACTCCATTAAGACTACCAACAACAATAACTTGTATAGTGCCTTAACCTAATAGACTGTCTCAAGTAATTTTGAACTGGGGATAAAACAAAGATTTTGTAATGAAGAATTTGTACCTTGTGTGGCAACATTGCACACTTTTCATCGTACTCCTGTATTTGAGTACACATGACAAAAAAACTTAAATCTAACTCTAAATCTTCTCCAATGGCTGGCTTAGGTTAAAATGAATCTTTTGGAATTTCCTCCTTAAACTTTAAAACAATTTCTGTTCACCTTTGTAGCTCTCTCCTTAACTCATAGCATCATGGCTGGTGGGATGCGAAAAACTGGAACATTTGAACAGATCATATTCTCACTAAGAACTGACAGATGATCTTGCTAAGTTATTTGAACTGGTAATTGAGATTTAGAGAATTACCTCACAGCAAGGGGATGACCAAGGGACATGGACTCAAACTCGCAAGATTGGACCCGTCCTAGCTTCTTGTCTGTCCCTGATTTTTGTCTTCCTGCCATTGTTGGATCAGCCTTCAGCTGTCTCCCCTACATTCTGCACTTTTCTCCCTAAACCTCTTCACCTATCTCCACTGCTCTCCGTCTTTAAAGATACTCCTTAAAAGTTTTCGTCATCTGTCCTAAGTTTAGTAACATTCCTGTGAAATGTGTTGCTATGTTAAAGGAACTATGTAAATACAAGTTGTTATATGAACACTTAGTCATTCCTGAACTTGTCAGGCCACTGAACAGTCATTCTGAGGAAGGTCCTGCTTTCATAGCCAAGATGGCATGAAAATAAATGTTGCTGAATTTTCTGCCAGGGTGAATAAATGGCTGTCTTATGTTCATGTTAAAGTGGAATTGTATCTGATAAGTGGCAGGGTTGAATTTCATGGGTCATGTGACTGTTTCCTCCAGTGTTTCTTGTATGCAATTGTTTCAAAATAAGATGGAAGGTCGCATGATGTTGAAATACTGAAGTACATGTATTATTTTACGACCTTGGGAACTTCATTTGTGAAATGGTTCTGTTAGACTTGAGCAATGTCAATTGGAATAAATATGTTGCAGAAACTAAGGTAAAAGATCACCATGCAAAATACCGTAAGGATTGTCGCACCTCCCCAGTGTGGACAATATTATATCCGGAAATACTGGTTACTTTGCACGAAGGCTGAGTTGCCTATGGCTGGAGAAAGGCTAAGACAGAATCACAGCTTCAAGTTCCTGCAATAGAATGAGCTGAAGTAACAGGTTGAGCACTCGTTCTGATTGAAATCTGAACAGGGATTCAGAGAGAGCGAGCAAGTATGGAGGATAGTGATGTTTGGGACTTAGAAGGAACAAGAAAAGAAAATTTCACAGGAATACTGACCGTTGTGGGACTGATAAAATTGATTACGTGGTTTAGGGCAGGAATTGGCAATACCCCACTAAATTTGTTCTCCTTTGAAAGATGGATATTGGATTTAAGTAGTGGCTTAACATGACCTCAACACATCCTAATGGTCTATCTGTGCTGCATTACAGTTCTGCTGTTTGTGAAATCTTGCAATGCGCAGATTGATTGCCACATTCCCTACGTCACAATGCCCACACATTAAGAGTATTGCATTGACTATATGTCAGTTTAGAAAATCTTGAGATTGTGAAAGATGTTGCAGGACTGCTGAAGTTTGCTCAATTAGTCAACAAATTATGGAACAATAGCTAGTATGAAATTACAACTCATTCTTCTAAACTTCAGTGACTATAATCCTTACTGATCCAGTCTGTCTTTGTATGTTGGTCCTGTAGTCCATGGAATTAGGTTGGTAAACCTTTGTTGTACTCTCTCCATAGCCAGAACACCTTCCTTCAGATAAGGAGCCAAATTTCACACAATACTTCAGATTTTGGAGGTTTGGAAGCTCCTGTTGAAGAAAACTGGGCGAATTACTACCATGCATCTTGTACACCACTCGCATTGTAGTCACTGTGTGTGAGCGATGGAGGGAGAGGATGATTATGTGGCGAATTGGTGAATGATTAATTAGGCCGCTTTGTCTTGAATGTTGTTAGAGCTGCATTCACCCAGGCAAGTGGAGAGAATTCCAATTATATTCCCGACAAGAGCCAGGCAATTACCATCTTGAAGAATAGATTGTGCAACTGCCTCTCTTTGGCATTCAATGGTGTTAACCATTGTCACTTTCTCAACCTTATCTTGAGGGTGTCATTAAATGAAATTTAAGAATGACCTGGATAAATGCTGTAACTATAAGACCAGGTCAAGGCTGGGTATTCTGTGGCTAGGGGAAGATAGTGCCCTGTCTGTACAATAACTAACTGGTAATCCAGAGGCCCAGGCTAATGATCTGGTGACATCAGTTAAAACCCCTTCTGCCTGCTGGTAGAATTTGAAATTGATGAATAAATCTGGAAGGTAATGCTAGTCTTAATGATGGCTTGAAACTATTGTTCATTGTTAAAAATCCATCTGCTCCATTAGAGTCATAGAGCTGTACGGCATGAAAACAGACCCTTGGTCCAACTCGTCCATACTGTCCAGATATTCTACGTTAATCTAGTCCCATTTGCCAACATTTGGCTCATATCCCTCTAAATCCTTCCTATTCATATACCCATCCAGATGCCTAATAAATGTTGCAATTGTACCAGCCTCCACCACCACCTCTGGCAGCTTATTCCTTGCACGCAGCACCCTCTGTGTGAAAAAGTTGCCCCTTAGGTCCCTTTTAAATCTCTTCCCTCTCCCCTTAAACGTATGCTACTAGTTTTTGACTCCCCTACCCTGGGGAAAGGACCTTGACTAATCACTCTATGAATGCCCCTCATGATTTTAGAAACTTCTCTGAGGGAAAATAGCCCCAGCCTATTCAGCCTCTCTCTATAGCTGAAACCCTCAAACCCTCCAACCCTGCCAACATCCTTGCTAATCTTTTCTGAATCCTTTCAAGTTTAACAACATTTTCCCTGTAACAGGGAGACCAGAATTGAATGCAGTATTTCAAAAGTGGCTTAACCAATATTTGTACAACTGCTACATGACATCCCAACTCCTATACTCCTTATACTGACCAATAAAGGCAAGTGTACCAAATGCCTTCTTCTCTACCCTGTCTACCTGTGACTTCAATTTAAAGGAACTATGAACCTGCACCCCTAGGTCTCTTTGATTGGTGATCCTCCCAGGACCTTAGCATTAAGTGTATAAATCCTGCCGTGGTTTGCCTTTCCAAAATGCAGCATCTCGCATTTATCTAAATTAAGCTCCCATCTGCCAGTCTTCGGCCGATTTTTTTTTTTTTTTTTTTTTTTTTTCTTCCCCCCTCCGCCCCCCCTGCATTGGATCAAGATCCCGTGTACTCTTGGGTAAACTTCTTCACTGTCCGCTACACCTCCGATTTTGGCAACATCTGCAAAGTTACTAACCATACCTGCTATACTCACATCCAAATCATTTATATAAATGACAAAAAGCCTAGCACTGATACTTGTGGCACACCACTGGTCGCCGGCCTCCAGTCCGACAAGCAATCTTCCACCACCATACTCTGTCTCCTATCTTCAAGCCAATTTTATATCCAAATGGCTAGTTCTCCCTGTATTCCATGTGATCTAACCTTGTTAATCAATCTACTGTGCAGAAACTTATCACCAATGCCTTGGTGAAGTCCATATAAACAGTGCCCACCACTCTGCCTTCATCAATCAACTTCGTCACTTCTTCAAAAAACTCAATCAAGTTGATGAGACATGATTTCTGACGCACAAAGCCATGTTGACTATCCCAATTTGTCCTTGCCTTTTCCAAATACATGTAAATCCTGTACCTCAGAATCCCCTCCAACAACTTTACCCACCAATGATATGAGGCTTGCCGGTCTATAGTTCTGTGGCTTTTCCTTACCACCTTTTTAAATAATGGTACCACATTAGTCAACCTCCAGTCTTCTGGCACCTCTCCTATGCCTATCAATGATACAACTATCACAGCAAGGTGCCCAGCAATCACTTCCCTAGCTTCCCACAAAGTTCTAGGGTATACCTGTTGAGGATTTATCCACCTTTATGCATTTTAAGATATCCAGCACCACCACCTCTGTAATGTGGACTAGATATCACTGATTGTTTCCCCAAGTCCCCTAGCTTCCATATGCTTCTGTACAGTAAGTACCGATTGTTTTTGGGAAGACTTGTAGCTCGGGTTGTGGATTTGTTTGCCGAGCTGGTAGGTTGGTTAGCAGATGTTTCATCACCATACTAGGTAACAGCATCAGTATATCTCCAGTGAAATGTTGTTGGTTTGTCCCACTTGGCCCAGTCTGATGCCTCACTTCTGATTCTGCTTCGTAGTATTCGGTATATGGGGTCGATTTGATGGAGCTCCGGATTGAATACCAGGCCTCTCAGAATTCCTGTGCGTGCCTTTGGTTAGCTTGTCCTAGGATGGTTACGTTGTCCCAGTCGAATTGGTGGCCTTTTTTATCCAGGTGTATGGAGTGTTCTGATGCGAAATATTCGTTTAGACTCTCACCCATTTTTCAGTTCCACAAATAGGTGGCCTTGCTGATCTTGCCTATCCTTTTGAAAGGAAAATCTGCTACTGCAACCCAGTGTGGTGTACATGTAGCTCCAGATCCATACCACTGTGTTTGACTGTTAACTGCTCTCTAGAATGGCCTAGTGAGGCACTCCATTTGCCTGCTAATTAGGGATGGGCAGCATCCAGTGATACCCACCTCACCGGAAGAATAAATAGTTCTATGGCATGTGACTCACCTGCTGACACTTCACAGCCTCACCTTCACATACAACACACAAGTAACAACATGGTGGAATTCTCTTTGCTTGTTGAGTGCAGCTCCAACAACCACTGAAGCAGCTTGATGGTAGCGAGGACAAAGCAGCCTAATTGATCATTCACCAATCCACCACATTAGTCATCCTCTCCCTTCATCACCATCACATAGTGACTAAAATGTCAACTCTCTATAAGGTGCATTGCATCAACTCACCAGCACTTTTCAAACCTGTGACTTCCAGAAGAATACAGGCAGCAAGTACATTGGACCACTATCACATCCAAAACAATCTGACATGGACACATATTGACCATTCCTCCTTCATTCTCAGGTCAAATTTCTACTTAATAGCACTGTGGAAGTGCCTACCTCATGTGAACTGCAGTGGATCACCACCATCTTCTTGAGGGCAATTAGAGATGGACGGTAAATGCTAGCCTTTCCAGCAGTGCCCACATTCAATAGAAGAATAAATGGAAAAACATGCACTATCCTCTGTCAGTCAGCCATATTTTGCCATCGTGTTTTATCTTAATCAGCTGGGCCACGAGGCCAAGGAACAACAGATGGATGGAGTTTAATTTAGATAAATATGAGGTATTGCCTTTTGATAAGACAGACCAGGACAGGACTTACACAGTTAATGGTAGACCCCTAGGGAGTGTTGTTGAACAGAGAAACCTAGGGGTTCAGGTACATAGTTCCCTGAAAGTTGCACCACAGGTAGATAGGGTGGTGAAGAAGGCATTTGGCATGCTTGCCTTCATTGGTCAGAGCATTGAGTATAGGAGTTGGGAGGTCATGTTACAGCTATACAGGACATTGGTGAAGCCACTTTTGGAATACTGTGTACAATTATGATCATCCAGATATAGGAAGGATATTGTTAAATTTGAAATACAGAAATGATTCACAAAGATGTTGCCAGGACTGGAGGGTTTGAGTTATAAGGAGAGGTTGGATAGGCTGGGCCGTTTTTCCCTTGAGTAGAAGAGGTTCAGTGTTGGCCTTACATGGGTTTAAAAAATCATGGGGTCATATATAAGGTGAAATGCAAAAGCCTCTTTCCTAGGGTTAGGGGCATTCAAAACTAGAGGGCATGGATTTAAAGGGAGAGGGGACAGATTTAAAAGGGATCTGAGGGGGCACCTTATTCACACAGAGGGTGGTTCGTATGTGGAATGAACTGTCAGAGAAAGTGGTGCTTGCAGGTACGGTTACAACATTTAAAAAGCATTGGACAGGTACGTGAATAGGAAAGGTTTAGAGGGATGTGGGCTAAACATAGGCAAGTGGGACTAGTTTAGCTTGGGAAACCTGGTCAGCATGGACGAGTTGAACCAAGAGGTCTGTTTCAATGCTGTTTGAGTCAAAGAGTCAATGACATCTGCTAAAATAACCATTGAATCAATGCTGGCTGAGGGTTGGATGAAGGGGAAGGCAGAAACAAGACAAACGGCAAACAGTTCTTCGGATTCATGCCAATTGAGATCAATGCCGAATAAAACAAGGCCAGGGGATGCAATGGCCCAGTGGTATTATCACTGGACAGTTAATCTAGAGACCCAGGTAATGTTCAGGGACCTGAGTTCAAATCCTGTCATGGCAGACAGTTTTCTGAAGAAGGGTCCAGACCCAAAATGTCAGCTCTGATGCTGCTTGGCCTGCTGTGTTCATCCAGCTCTACACCTTGTTATGGTAGACAGTGGAATTTGAATTCAATAAAAATCTCGAATTAAAAATTCAGCGATGACCACAAATCCATTGTCGATAGTTAGGAAAAACCGCATTGGATCACTAATGCCCTCTTAGGGAAGGAAACTGCCATCCTTGACTAGTATGGCCTACATGTGATTGCAAATCCACAGCTATGTGGTTGAATTTTAACTGACCTCTGGGCAATTAGGGATGAGCAATAAATACGGTCTGGCCAGCAACACCCTCATTCAATGAATAAATAAAACAAATTCAATTGTTTGTGCTGGCAGCTCCCTAAAAGGGCTATGCAAAGTAATAACAATTCTCCAGCCCCTTCCTTTTTCAACACTCCCTTATTTTCTTTTTTTTTTGTTTTTACAGTTTTTATCAAATTTCCTTTTACAGACTGTTGTACATTCTTCTCCCGCTGCTGCTTCAGAATTCTACAAACCAACAACCTTTTGTGTGGGTGTGTAAAGAAAAAATGTTGATGATATTTTTATTGCTTTTTTAATGACTGACTCACTGATAGAAACGATCACCATATTAACTTGTTAACTAGTATGCATCTTTTCACCCTCATAACTACCATTATCCTAGGGTAATAGGCAATCACTGTTTTTCACTTTAAGAATGTCAAATACATAATAGGCAGTTGCATCACTGGATATCAACTCATTAGAAAGAACTTTGATTTCAGGTTGATGGCATCATTTATTATTCAGTTTAATTTACGTTTGACCTTTAGGTATCGTTTTGATTGCTGGTGATATCATCTAGGTATGAAGTTCAACAAGTTACTGACGCTGGGAGTGAAACTTGAAGGGTGTGTCGCATTCAGTTGTATGCATCATTCCCAGACCCATATCCTTGATTTGCCACCTAGTATTGTCTGTAAATTCACAAGCACATTCCAGTTAACGACAAAAAGCTAGAAGGGGTTTAAGTAAATTACCCATTGCTCTTTTGTGTTTATCTACTAAAGTGTCTTCTCTTAATTGTAGGCCATTGATGGTGATTACACAGAAAGTCACAAAGTTGGCATTTGAACTTCATGATGGTAAGAAATTTGAAATGAAAGAAAATAATTCAGCTCATGTCTTGAGCAGTTGGGGTATAGATCAGTCATCAAAGAGAATGGTAGAACAGGCCAAGGCTGAGAGGCCTATCCCTGATCCTGATCTAACAATGTAATCAAAGTACAGAAACAGGCCATTTGGCTGATATTAATGCTCCAAACAACTAGCCACCTCCTATGTGTCTTGCAGCTAACCCTTACAATGTATCCTTCCATTCCTCTTAATCTTCTCTTGTTCCCCCTAAACTGCATCTATGCTACTTACCAATAATGGTGGCAACTTTCATATTCCTGTGGATTCTTGTTGAAAGAAGAAAGATTTGATTTTAAATATCACCGTTCACAAGCTGAGGGTGGCCCAAAGTGCTTGCAGCCAAGGGAGTACTTTAACCTGTAGTCACTGTAAGGCCATGTTTATCGCGTCTGCCACCACCAGGTGGAGCAATGAGCATGCTCATGCAGGAGCACAGTGTGACAGCCAGCTGAGAGCCCCAGTCCTGCCTGCACATGGGCAGGGCATCATTTTAGTGCCTGGTCAAGGTGGAGGATCTGGAGGAAGGGGCGTAGACAGTTGTGGGGGCGGTGTGTGTGGGGATACTGCAGGCACTGATGGGGAGGAGGGCGTCTCTGCTTTGGCTGCCCCAGACTGCACCCCAGAATCCTGTCTGGCCCCCCACCCTCATACTCCAGCCGTGTAACATCAGCAGCACATGCACACACAGATGCTTTTCATGGCCTATCACAACCCAACTACATTACAGACCGTGTCTGTGCACGCATGGCAGCCATTTTCAAATCATAGTTAATCACTCTGATATGGGAAATGCAACAGATGATTTGTGCACATCAAGCCCCCACAAACAGTAACGTGATAATGGCCGGGTAGTCTGTTTTAGTGACTGAGGCTAGATTTTGAGGATAAACTTTTACAATTTTTTTATAGATGCACCACAGAAAGCATCCTATTTGGACGCATCACAATACAATATGGCAATTGCTCTTCCCAAGACCAAAAAAAAGTTAGAGAGTTGTGAACACAGGCCAGTCCATCACACAAACCAGCCTCCCATCCATTGACTCCATTTATACTTCCTGCTGCCTCAGGAAAGCAACCAACATAATCAAAGACTCCTCCCACCCTCCTTATACTCTCTTCCACCCTCTTCCATGGGCAGTAGATGTAAGAGTTTGTAAACACGTAAGAACAGATTCAAGAACAGCCTCTTCCCCACTGTTATCAGACTCTTGAATGGACCTCTTTAATATTAATATTGATCTCTCTCTACACCTTCTCAGCAGCTGTAACATCTGTTACCCTGATGTACTTATATAGTACAGTCTGCCAACAAAGCATGTAAGACAACATTTTTCACTGTACCTCAGTCCACCTGACCGTAATAAATCAAATCAATTGAACTCTGTAGACAGAAAGGTCGTTGACTTTTTTTTATTTATTCACAGGATGTGGGTGTTCCTGGTTAGGCCAGCATTCATTGCCCATCCCTAATTGCTCAGAGGCCATGTAAGAGTCAACCGCATTGCTGTAGGTCTGGAGTCACATGTAGGCCAGAGCAGATAAGGGTGGCAGATTTCCTTCCCTGAAGGATGTTAGTGAGCCAGATGGGTTTTCCCCAACAATCAATGTTGGTGGTATGGTCACCAGTAGATTCTTAATTCCAGACTTTTTCTTTTTGTTGTGTTCAAATTCCGGCATCTGTCACAGCAAGTTTTGAACGCAGGTCCCCAGGACATAAGCTGCATTTCTGGATTAACAGTCTAGTGATAATACCACAAGGTCTATGCCTCCTCAGTTTGAATTTTCTATTGTTGCAGGGTTAATCTGTCTCAAATGGGATGAAGGTGCAATAATTCACATTGATCTGAAATATATTAAGCCTGGACTGTTACAGAATTAGATTTGGTTTTTACTGCCCTCTGCTGGAGGTTTTTGATGAATATCTGTTAGTTGCCTCACTGCCCTCCCACCCCAATGTGGGTGAACGGCTAGCATAAGGATAGTGAACTTCGACATTTCATTTCCCACCCACACCACCCTCCCATGTCTCCCCCCCCACTCCACCTTCTCATTCTTCCTGGGGTTTGGTGGAATTTGCCACTGAAAGCATGGAAAAGTGCAGCTAGATAACAAGCATGGGGCTGGATGAACACAGCAGGTCAAGCAGCATCCTGCTACTGTGATGCTGCTTGACCTGCTGTGTTCATCCAGCCCCATGCTTGTTATCTTGGATTCTCCAGCATCTGCAGTACCTTTTATCTCTGATACAAAAGTGCAGCTAGGATCCTTTTAAAACTGTGAGCAATTACCCTAGCTTGAACTGAATGACTTGTTAGGCCATTTCAGAGGGCCATTGAGAGTCAACCACATTGTCTGAGTCACATGTAGTCCAGAGTGGGTAAGGATGTCAGATTTCAATCCTGAAAAGGCATTATTTATGATAATTGACACAGAGTTGCCATTAGATTAGCTTTTAGTTCCAGATTTTTGTTGGATTCAAATTTTACTAGCTGCCCAGAGGAATTTCAACCCCATTTCCAGAAGATGAGATTGGGACTCTAGCCCAGTGACAATATCTCTACACCTCTGCCTCTCCTCAAGAATCTAAAAGAGAAAGTACTTGGAGGCACCAAAGCACTTGACAAATTTTTGTTTTCTAGTCAACCTGTTCAGAGATGCTATGATACATGTCAAACCTGGGCCTCCTGGCTCTGAGGTTGGGACAAAAGCACTTGACAGATTACTGATCTGGAACAGGAGGTCACAGACTCTTACCACAATAAAACACACAGCTGTGGCTCAGTTAATGCTCCCTTACCTCTGAGTTATAAGGATGTGGGTTGAAGATTAAAACACTTGAATCTAACCTGACTCTTCCAATGGAGTAGCAAAGGGAGTCGGAGATGCTTTCCTTCAGATGACGAAAGACAAGAATACGGGAGTTTTTTTTTGTAGTTTTAATTTCCATGGTCTAAATACACAAATGACCCAGACTAATTCTGTTTTTTTTTTCCTTCACAGATGCTGCCAGACCTGCTGAGCTTTTCCAGCAACTTTGTTTTAATTCTCTGGGGAGATGCGTTCAAATCCTACCATGGTAGCTGACAGGACTTAAATTCAGTTAAGAAAATAAATGAATAAATGACAGCCAGTCTCTGCAGTGGTGAACGTCAAACTACAGTCAATTATCATGTAAACTTGTCTGGTTCACTAATGTTATTTAGGGAAGGAAATCCGCCATCTTTACATGGTTTGGCCTACATGTGACTCCAGATCCAAAGTCATGTGGTTAACTCTAACTCTAAAATGGCTGAGTAAGCCACTCAGTTCAAGTTGGGAGAGGGACCAAATGCAGGCCTTGCCAGTGATTCTACATCCCATGAAAGAATAATATTAAAAAGCCAAGCAAGAGGCTTGCATTTAGATAGTGTCCCTTTGAACCTCAGGCTTCCTGTTCTTATTTTCAAGTGAGAACTCCCCTGGCCTCCTTTAAAGTAGGTACTATGATTATTCTGTGGCCATCTGAGAGTGCAAATGGGCCCCAGTTCTGCATCTCATTGAAAGACATGCCTGGAACAATGCAGCGCTACCTCAGTGATGCACTGGAGAGACAACCTTGATTTTGGACTTGACCCTGCCAGTTCAGGTGAATGTAAACCATCCTGTGGAAATGCTCCAAAGAGAACCATTGGAGTCCTCTGGGAGCTGATCACATTCCCTCATCAGGAATTTCCAACATCATTGCTGCCCCAGCTCTGAGGGCATTTTCTAGTTGTAGCATCTTGGCCAACGTTCCTCCCCTAACAGGTCATGATCCAAAAAAGATTACTTGCAATTTATGGGATCTTTCTGTTGACTTGTTGGCTGTTTGTTAAACTGTGTAAAATCAGTCATGTTGCAAATTAGTTTGGTGCACTTGACATACTTTGAGGTGTGTTGAGCTGCAATAATGATACAGGGGGTCTGCTAATTACGAACTCTGACTTAAGAATGTAATCATACACAAGGATGTCATTTTAAAGACGCAACATATGAACGTTTTGGGTGCTAGTGAACAGCTGGTTTACATCGTCCTGCATTGTGTACAAATTGACTTGTGAGTGGACTCCAGAAATGAAACTGTTTGCAACCCAGGGACTGCCTGTACAAGCAGTTTCCCTTCTATTCCGTGATAACTTCCAGGAAATTAATGCATTTTTCTACAGTGCTGAAAAAATTCCAAACATGTTTATCTTAATTCCATTCAGGTCTGGCCCGAGACGAAAGTGAACTGAGTGCATCTCAGAAACGGTTAGCGGTGAGGTATGTATAGAATGCACACCAAGGAAGATATGGGCTGGATTTGCAATGAGTGATTTCTCCCGAAGATAAGAATGATAACCATGTTCATAATACCATTCACCTGATAACGTTTGGAGGTGTTAATCCAAATTTGTTAAACTGACACTTCCCAAACTTTTTCACATTATGAAGCATACCAGTTCAGTCAGTCTCATTCATGTCATTTGCAGATTTTACAAGTTTTTCCTATTGGGACTGATTCCATTGCTCCCTTAGAGTTTGTGAACCCAGAATTTTGTCCAGTGACCCCATTGTTGATTGACTGGTATATTGTCACATGTACCTAAGTACAGTGAAAAGCTTTGTTTGGGAGCAGTACGGGCAAATCATAGTAAGCAAAGGACATACAGATCATAAGGTGAAAAAATCTTGAACAGAGTGAGACATACAAGTTACACTGCACAGGACATGCACAAGGCAAGATCAACATTAACAAGATCAACATTATTTGAAGTTAGATTCCATTCATCAGTCTAATAACGGCAGGGAGGAACCTCCTGGTGTCTGTGTTCAAGCTTCTGTATCTTTTGCCTGCTGGAAGAGGTTGTAGGAGAGTATTAGTGAGGTGGGATGGGTCTTTGATGATGTTGGCAGCCTTTCCATGGCAACAAGAGGTATGAGCAGAGTCCATGGATGGAAGGTTGGTTTCTGAGATGTTCTGGGCTGTGCACATCACCTTCTGTAGTTTCTTACGGTCCTGGGCAGAGCAGTTGGCATACCAGGCCGTTATGCACCCAGACAGTGTGCTTTCTATGGTGCATCTGTAAAAGTTGGTGAGTATCCTTATGGGAATGCCGAATTTCCCAAGCTACTTGAGGAAGAAGAGGCATTGTTGTGCCTTCTTCATTGTTGCATCTACATGGGAGCTCCAGGACAGGTTGTCGGTTATCGTCACTCCCAGGAAGTTGACACTTTTTCAACCTCTCGATCTCCGCTCCATTGATGCAGATGGGGGCATGTTCTCCTCCTTTCATTCTGAAGTCAATGATCAGTGCTTTAGTTTTGCTGACATTGAGAGAGAGGTAGTTATCATTATACCACGTCACCAAGCCCTCTATCTCCCTGACTCATTATTGTTTGATATCATCCTACCAACGTGGTGTCATCAGCCAACTTGTAGATGGCGTTCGTTTGAAATTTGGCAATACAGTTGTGGGTGTACAGGGAGTATGGGAGGAGTCTGAGAATGCATCCTTGGGGGGCTGTAGTGTTGAGTGTTATCGTGGAAGAGGTGCAGTTGTCCATCTTCGCTGTTTGCAGTCTCTGGGTCAGGAAGCTGAGGATCCAGTTGCAGAGGGCTGAGCTGAGACCTAGGTCTTGGAGTTTTGAGATCAGTCTGGAGGGGATAATGGTGTTGAAGGCGGGGCTGTAGTCGATGAGCAGGAGTCTAATATAGGTGTCCTTGTTGTCCAGATGTTCCAGGGATGAAGGCAGGGATGGGAAATGGCAACCTCTGTAGAAGAGTCAGTAGGCAAATTGCAGAGGATTAAGGCAGGCTGGGAGACTAGAGTTGATGTGGGCTATGACCAGCCTTGCGAAGCACTTCACGATTGTGGAGGTCAGAGCAAGTGGCAGTACTCATCAAAGCACATTGCATGTGCTTTCTTAGGTATGGGATGGTGGTGGTCTTCTTGAAGCAGCTGTGAACTTTGGCTTGTTAGGGAGGAGAGGTTGGAGTTGTCACCGAATATCTCCGCCAGCCGGCCTGCACAGGATCTGAGTGCAAGGCCGGAGAGTCCGTCCGGGCCTGTCACTTTCCTTGGGTGAACTCCCAGGAAGACCGATCTGATGTCTACAGTGGTGACTGAAGGAATAGGTGCATCCGGGGCTGTCGGGGTAGGTGACACCACACTGCTGGCATTTGCTCAAACCGAGCATAGAAAACATTGAGCGCATCAGGGTGGGATGTGTCTTTGTTTGCTATCTTGCTCTGTTTCATTTTGTATCCTGTAATGTTGTTCAGGCCTTGCCACAGGCAGCGAGAGTCCATAAGGTTGGTTTGGGCCTCTAACTTGGTCCAGTACTACCCCTTGGCATCTCTAATGGCCTTGCAGAGGTCACACCTGGATTTTCTGTATAGATCTGGGTCACTAACGGTTGCACCTCCCACTTTGGGAAGCTTTGCATTAAACATTTCATCAAAATAGGGAGGAAAGGAACAGCTTGGTTTTATTTCTAATGCTTTATAATATCATTTCAACTTTAGTGACAGAAACTTTGAGAACTTCTTTCTTTGAGAAGGTGACAAAACAAGTGGATGAGGGTAAAGCGGTTGATGTGGTGTATGTGGATTTCAGTAAAGCATTTGAAAAGGTTCTCCACGGTAGGCTATTGCAGAAAATTCGGAGGCATGGTATTGAGAGTGATTTAGTGGTTTGGTTCAGAAATTGGCTAGCTGGAAGAAGACAGAGGGTGGTGGTTGATGGGAAATGTTCATCCTGGAGTTCACTTACTAGTGGTGTACTGCAAGGATCTGTTTTGGGGCCACTGCTGTTTGTCATTTCTATAAATAACCTGAATGAGGGCGTAGAAGGATGGGTTAGTAAATTTGCGGATGACACTAAAGTTGGTGGAGCTGTGGATAGGGCAGAAGGATGTTGCAGGTTACAGAGGGACATAGATAAGCTGCAGAGCTGGGCTGAGAGGTGGCAAATGGAGTTTAATGCGGAAAAGTGAGAGGTGATTCACTTTGGAAGGAGTAACAGGAATACAGAGTATTGGGCTAATGGTAAGATTCTTGGTAGTGTGGACGAGCAGAGAAATCTTGGTGTCAATGTGCATAGATCCCTGAAAGTTGCCACCCAGGCTGATAGGGTTGTTAAGGCGTGTGGTATGTTAGGTTTTATTGGTAGAGGGATTCGGAGCCGTGAGGTCATGTTGCAGCTGTACAAAACTCTGGTGTGGCCGCACTTGGAGTATTGTGTACAGTTCTGGTCACCGCATTATAAGAAGGATGTAGAAGCATTGGAAAGGGTGCAGAGGAGATTTACCAGGATGTTGCCTGGTATGGAGGGAAGGTCTTATGAGGAAAGGCTGAGGGACTTGAGGCTGTTTTCGTTAGAGAGAAGAAAGTTAAGAGGTGACTTAATAGAGACATACAAGATGATCAGAGGATTAGATAGGGTGGACCGTGAGAGCCTTTTTCCTCGGATGGTGATGGCTAGCACGAGGGGACATAGCTTTAAATTGAGGGGTGATAGATGTAGGACAGATGTCAGAGGTAGATTCTTTATTCAGGAAATAGTAAGGGCATGGAATGCCTTGCCTGCAGCAGTTGTAGACTTGCCAACTTTAAGGGCATTTAAATGGTCATTGGATAAACGTATGGATGATAATGGAATAGTGTAGGTTAGATGGGCTTCAGATTGGTTTCACAGGTCGGTGCAACATCGAGGGCTGAAGGGCCTGTACTGCGCTGTTATGTTCTATGTTTTAAACTGTGCTTATTCATTCGCAATAATATTTTTGTATTTGTTGGTAATTTTAGGTAAGTAACAAGTTACAATAACTTGCATTTATATAGTGCCTTCAACATAGCAAAGTACGCTCATTGTTTGAGGAATTTTATCAAACAAAATTTGACACCAAGCCGCATAGAGTATATAAGGGCAGATGATCAATATTTTGTCAGGGGTAGGTTTCTGGGAGTGTCCTAAAGGAGGAGAGAGAACTAGGGAGATGGAGAGAGTTAAGGAGGGAATTCAAGAGTTGAGGCCTTTAGCAATTAAAACACATTTTGAGAATGGTGGAGTGATGTTCCAGATTGCAAAGGTCGGTTGAACTGATGGTGATTAGATGGATGGGGAGAGCTGGGGGCGTTAAGGGACTTGAAAAGTAGAGTGAGAATTTTATTAGGAAAAATGTCAGGGCTTCAAAACTTAGCACTGATTTTCTTCTTAATGGAGAAGGAGCTGGCCATGAGTGAATCAATTGTATGTTCTTAACTACAATCCAAAATCGCAAAGATTGAATGTCCCAATCCTATGAACCCGTAATGTACTGTTCTTACTGTGTATCCCTTTGTTATCATCACAGTTGGTCTTCTCTTAGTTTGATACAGAATAACGCTGGGTTTACATATTGTTTTTGGGAGTAGGAAATAGCCAGTGAGAAAGAGAGGGGGAGGGTGGAGGGGGTGGGGAGAGGGAGAGAGAGAAAGTGCAGGAAGAGGCTGTTGACCAGCTAAGGATATTGTTTCAAATGGCGAGCTATCAACTTGAAATGTATTCCTACACCAGCCATCAAAATACGTTTAGATATCACCATCAACTGTCTCCCCGACTCGCCACTCTCTTTCCATGAAACACTGTAATGTAACATCTTACTTGTATGTGGCTTTTCCTATAACATTTTTGGATCATGATATTTTTCTTGGCGCTTTCAGGCGAATACCAAGAATCCTTGAGTATTTGAGCTACAATCTCAACTTCATGGGCATCCTTGCAGGACCTCTGAATTCTTACAATGATTACATCAGCTTCATTGAGGGCAGAAACTTTGTTGGAATGAACCATCTTGCCAAAGAGAAGAAAAGTGACCAGTGCCCTCCAAATGAACCTTCATCTCTGGTATGCTAAAAGACTGGCCATTGTTTTATATTTTCTTAAAATTGTCTGGGAGAGGTAAAACTATCTACATAAATACATTGTCACATTTATAGACTGCCACACTGATTTAGACTTCATTACAGTTGTGAAGGGGGGTTGAGGAGCAGAGAGACCTGGGTGTGTTTGTACATTCATCAGGGAAGATTGAAGGACAAGTTGGAAGAGAGTTAGTGTTCTGGTCTCTTGCAATAAGTTCATAGACCATAAAAACATGGAAGTTATGTTAAACCTGGCACAGCCTCAATTTGCAGCATAAAAATCAGAGTTAATGTTTTGGGTCTGGTGACCCTTCCTCAGAAGGGTTTTTTTTTTCTTCACAGATGCTGTCAGACCTGCTGAGCTTTTCCAGTAACTGTGTTTTTGTATGACATATTGTCAGTGGCAGAACTCCAAAGGTAGCAGCTGAGGTCTGGACGGTCATATCTAGGAGTTGTTCACTGAAGTCAGTCAGAGAGTTGGGTAAATACAGTCCTGGGTGTGCATTCGGTGATTATTAAGGGGGGTGTGGGAGGGACCTGCTGGGGCAGCAGAGCTGGCGTAAACAGGGAACAACCAAATCCAGTTGCAGAGGAAAAGTATAAAAAGGTGAGTGCATTGTTTCACTGAGGCTACAATACAAAATCAAGCCATTCAGCCCAACTGATCTGTGCTGGTATTTATGTTCTATTTTAGTCGCTTCCTGTTTATCTAACTCTATCAGTGTATACTTCTGTCCCTTTAGTGAACATGTATTTGCCTTTCTCTGTTTTCTCAACCTCAGGATGCCCTGAAGAAATTTACAGCCAATGAAATACTTCAAGTGAAGTGCAGTCGCTGTTGTAATCTAGGAAATGTGGAAGGTGATCTGTGCAGTGAGATCCCAGAAATATTAGCCAGTAACATCTGACCTAACAGTGTTGTTTTCGAAAGCAACTGGAATGAAGAAAACACCAAAACAAACACTCTAATTTGACAGGAGCATCCAGTGCCTGTGACGGGTAGATTTAGGACAAACATTGGGATTTATTTCTTTTACATGCTGGTCACAACCAGAGCACACTGCCTTGACTCTGTACCAGCCAGACACAGTACTGAGGGGTGATGGGGGGTGGGACGCATAGCCATGGAATTGGGCAAAAGACCCTGGTCAGAGTGGCCTTCAGCTACACCAGCTGGCAAAGTGCTCGATTTGCTCAGAAGTGTTTGTCAGAAAAGTGGCATAGTTTTAGTTTTCCACGTGCGCTGGCTGATAGACCTGATTCTTTGAAAGTGGTGCCCTCATGTTGATGAGGCAGAGAGCACTATGCAGTCTAACTTTATCTTCTCTCTCTGTAGAGAGCTCCACATTGTGGCTGTAGTTGGTCACTGCATCCTCTTGAACTGATGGTTCATTGCGATGTGACATGAGCACAATTGCAGAGTTCAGTGTTAATGTTAAGCAAATAGTTTTACCTATGCAACTGGATATCTCTAATTTTGATTGCTTTTTATTCGAATGGTTTACTATTTAGATATTAGCTGCACCTCAGAGTCAGAAGATCCACTTCAAGTTCCACGCCATTGATTTGATCTCAACCTTCAGATTGATATTCCAGTGCAATACTGAGGGTGTGCTGTGCTGTCGTTTAGATCAGGCATTAAAATCTGGTCCTCGTCTGCTCTCAAGTGGATGTAAACGATCCCATGGTTATTCATTCAGAAAAGGGCAGGGGAATGCTCTTTGGTGTCCTGGCTGATATTTATCCCTCAAATGAAATTGTTCAATCACATTATCTGCTCATTATCTCGCTGTTTCCTAGAGATTGCCATGTGCAAGTTCACTGTTTTGTTTCCTATGTTACAACAGTGACACCACAAATAGCCCCTCTTTGGCACTTCTGAGATGTCCTGTGGTCATAAAAAAAGAGTTAGATATATGAAAGCTCTTTTTGAAATTCTACAAAATGTAGAGCTTGCAGTATCTTATTGAGTTAATAGTATCATTGGGACAGGAGCAGCCCATTTAGTTTCTACTATGTTCCATCATTCATTTGGATTCCAGCTAGTCTGTACTCAACTGCAATTTCCTGCCTTTGATCCATATATCCTGACACCAACAGCTAATAACGAATCTGTGTTTAAAACTTCAATTAACCCCAGCATCAAGGGAGAAATGTTGCCGTCAGCGTTGTAACAAAGGAAGCCCAATAAAGTTCCACAAACACTGTCTTATCCCCACTGCCCTGCAAAACTTTTCTTTGAAGTGTTTCTGCAGTTCCTTTTTGGGGGAAAGTGGGTTTTTTAATCTGCTTTCACTGTTCTTTAAGCAATGCAGTCCAGATGACAACAAGTTGCCAAGCATTTTTATTAAAAAAATGGGCATCTCATGTTTGGTTCTTTTGTTAGATTTAACTGTTCATTCATGAAACAAAGTGAGTTGATGTGCAAAAAATATACATTCAGCAATGTGCACTTGGGGCAACGAAAGAGGGCGTTTCGGACTGACTGATATCCTTGCGTATTATGGATTTTATAATGTTAACCGCAATCATCTATTACTATGGACTTTCTTTACTGACTGGGATCTACTTGATTCCTTCTTTCTGCAGGGTGCTGTGGGATGCAAGATCCTGATCTGCAGTGTTTGCGTATTTATGCATCTGTATTTATTAGATGTATTTCCCATCTCCTACAACACTGACAACACCTTCATTGCCACAGCATCGATCCCTGTACGTTTACTGTATCTCTACATTTCCACCCTGGCCTGCAGACCCAAATATTACTTTGCCTGGACCATAGGTAAGGACAAAATTAAACAATACATACAGCAGATTTTGGAGACCATGTACAGAAACCATTAAATACTAGCAGACCCGTACAAAATATAAGTAACAAAGCGAATGGAATAAAAGAGAGAGAGTGCTGGAGAAACTCAGCAGGTCTGGCAGCATCTGCACAGGGAGAAGCAACGTTAACATTCTAAGTCCAGTGACCATTCATTAGACGTTTCTGTCGAGGGGTTGCTAGACTCAAAATGTTAGCTGTGTTCTCTCTCTGCAGATCCTGCCAGATTTGCTGTGTTTCTGTGTTAAATTCTGGGTATTGAATCTCATCGGGATGTATGGACTATAGAAGGTGTACGGACTCGGCTACACCAGAATAATATCTGGGTTAAAAGGGCTAAAAAAAATGTACAGGCGATAACTTGCATTTGTCAAGGTGACAATAAAAGATTAAAGCATGAGTTAGTTGAGTTCTTTTGTGATGAGTAAAAGAATTGATAGAAACGATTTTACTCTGGTGGGCTACTCCAGAACAAGGGGTCAGAATATTACAATTACAGCCGGGTTGTTCAAGGTGGGGGGATGTCAGAAATCCCATAGAGAATGGTGGAAATCTGGAACTCTCTCCTTGAAGATGCTGGAGATCACATGAACGTTTCAAAATTAAGATCGATAGACCTTCGTTAGGAAACCCATTATGGGTTACCAAAACTAAAGTTTGTAAATGCAGCTAAAATCTTGGTTCACGACATTCTAATTGAACAAAGGGATAGGTTTAAAATCAGAATGGTCTCCTCCTATTCCAACGCTCTGAAGAGGAATTGACACCTCTTGCTGGTTTCTGGCTTAAAATCTCCATTATTTTTTTTAAAAATCCCTATGGTGTGGAAACGGGCCCGTCAACCCAACAAGTCCACACTGAACCTCAAAACATCCCACCCAGACCCATCCCCCTATAACCCACCTAATCTACACATCCCTGAACACTATGGGCAATTTGGCATGGCCAATCCACCTAGCCTGCACATCTTTGGACTGTGGGAGGAAATCGGAGCACCCGGAGGAAACCCACACAGACACAGGGAGAACGTGTGAACTCCACACAGACAGTCACCCAATGGTGGAATCGAACCTGGGTCCCTGGCACTGTGAGGCAGCAGTGCTAACCACGGAGCCACCATGCTGCCACAAATTAGGCAAGTTTCTTCCCTCTGTCACACATCAGAGGCTGAAGTGAGGTGTTTTGAGTGCTTAATGCCTCAGCAAGACCATCAGGAAGGTGATATGGCAGTGACACTGCCTCAAATTCCTACTGCCTTTGCTAATGAGGGATATGTGATGGCCCTACAGCAGAATGATTCCACTGTTCTTCTACAAACCAGTTGCAATTTACGTCCTCCTGACCAGACAGATGCAAACTCAGTTTAACATCTGATTTGAAAGATAGGATTCCTAACATTGACTGATATATCAGCCTAGATTTTGTGTTCAGGTTCCTGGAGTTGGGATTTGAACTTCTAGCCTTCCATCTTGGAGGTGAGTTTGTTACAACTGAACCATGGCTGCCACCCATGATGTGAATAATGGCTTCTGTGCTTTTAGATAAGATAGCCCGCATAATGTATGTCGCAGGCGGTCAGGTTCTTTCGAATTTGATATCTCAAAGTTTATTTACAGCACTAGCTATTTATGAGCATGCAATATCACAAACACATGCGGGCTCCATGCTTCCTGGTGTTACTGTACATATACATGATTAACTGGTGATACTGACTCCATTGCCCAAAAAGTGAATAAATGCCAGGTAAGTAACTCTGCACTGGAACATCACAACATTGCAACTGTCTTAAAGGTGCAGTGCCTGTGTAGACTACAATTTGTGCCTTAATACAACAGCTTTGTTTGAACAGGTTGTGGTGCCTGACTCCAGCCCTTGGGCTGTGGGTACCACATGGTGGGACTAGTTCTGAATGTGTTTGTTTTGAACACAGCTGATGCTGTCAATAATGCTGCAGGGTTTGGATTCACTGGGTACGACAGTCGAGGTAAGCCTCGCTGGGACATGTTCTCCAATCTTAACATCGTCAAGGTAGAGGTAAGATGTTTATAGTTACCTTGCACATACACATGTACACACAAGCGTTTACCACAAACTAGACAAACTTCAATTTATATAAATTTATTATAAACTTCAATTTATTCTTGCTTTTATTTTTTCAGTTTGCAACAAGCATGAAGACATTTATTGACAATTGGAACATACAAACAGCTCTGTGGCTCAAAGAGTAGGTAGCTCTGGTCTACAGGTCCACTTCATACCATGTTATATATTGCCCTAATGGAAACACAAAGCGCTGGAGAAATTCAGCAGGTCTGGCAGCATCTGTGAAGAGAGAAACAGAGTTAACATTTTATACCTGATATGAATCTTAGGTACACGTGAGTTCCAATGAAAAGTCAGGTTGGACACAAAATGTTAACTTTGTTTCTCTGTCTATAAATGTTGCCAGACCTGCTGAGTTTTTCCACCACTTTCTGTTTATATTTATGATCTGCAGCATTTTGCTTTCATCTATTGCCCTAGGTTGGTGGATCCTGTGGCATGTGGGTAATGAATTTTTATACAGCAAAGTCTGACACTTTGGAATGCACTGCCTGCGAGGTAGGGCGAAGCAGATTTAATTACAATATTCAAAAGGACGATGACCTGCTGCTACCTCTCGAGGCCACATGTCACCCTCACTTGGAAATACAGTGAAAGTCCAATATAATGTGAACCAATACACAAAGAGTTACATGTATTGTGCGAAGGTCTCATATCACATCAGAGCCCCAGATCGTTTAGTCTGCATCAGGGAGGATGCATCTAATGCTGAATGCAATTTAATTTGCTCTCTCAACATTCTACCAGGACCTTTTCAATCTTCTGTTGACAGCTCCTCAGGTGCACGATCAACAGTCAGGATGCTCCCTCACCATTTTATGCTGGACCTTGCCTTGCGACAGATAGATTGTGTTCAGTTTCATTCTTACCCCTTCCCTCCCTCGCCCCATCTCTCCTTCAGCAGCCTCACGCTGATAGTGTTCAGCCTCCCTCACCATCCCTCACCTTCTTTCACCCCTGATGGTGTTCAGCCTCCCTCACCCCCTTCACCCCGACACTATTTAGTCTTCCTGTTTTGCCCTCATTCCATGAAAGTGGCTGACACAGCCCCACCCACTCTCTAACAATCCGAAATTTTTCGTCATCAACTGAATAGGAACTCACGTAGAGATTGAAAAGCGGTAAACGCAAAAGCAAAATGCTGCGGATGCTGGAAAACTGAAATAAAAACAGAGAATACTGGAGAAATATGGCAGGTTTGGCAGCATCTGTGGAGTGAGGAACAAAAGGACATAGACAGGTTGATGGAATGGGCAGAAATTTGAAGATCGAGTTTAATATGGAGAAGTGCAAAGTGTATCACTTTGGTAGAAAGCACATGGAGCGACAGTGTGAATGTGAGGATACAATTCTAAAGTGGACGCAGGAGCAGAGGAACCTGGGTGTATATGTGCATTAGTTATTGCAGTTGGTAGAACAGGTCAAGAGAATGGTTAATAAAGCTTACGGTATCCCAGGTTTATTAATAGGGGCACACAATGCATGAGCAAGGAGGTTGTATTGATCTGGTTAAAAAGGCATTTGGCACGCTTGCCTTCATTGCTGAGTCCTTTGAGTGTAGGAGTTAGGATGTCGTGTTGAGTTTGTACAGGACATGGATGCTTCTTCTGGAGTACTGTGTCCAGTTCTGGTCACCCATTTATAGGAAGGATGTTACTAAGCTGGAGAGAGTTCAGAAGAGATTTACCAGGATGTTGCTGGGTGTAGAAGGTTTGAATTATAAAGAAAGGCTGGATAGGCTGGGACTTTTTTCACTGGAGCGTAGGAGGTTGAGAGGTGACCTTTCAAAGTTTATAAAATAATGAGGGGTACCGATAGAGTTAATGGTAGTTGCCTTTTCCCTAGGATAGAGAGAGATTTTAAAAAAAGACATGAGGGACAATTTTTTTTACACCGAGAGTGGTTCATATGTAGAATGAACTTTCTGAGGAAGTGGTGGATGAGAGTACATCTACAATGTTTAAAAGACATTTGGATAAGTATATAAATAGGAAAGGTTTGGAGGAATATGGGCCGGCAGCAGGCAGGTGTGACTAGTTTAGTTTTGGATTATGTTCGGCAGGGACAGGTTGGACCGAAGGGTCTGTTTCCGTGCTATATGTCTCTATGACTCTATTATATAAGACACCAGCTCAACCTCAGCTGGGTATTGCATCCATTTCTTGACACCACACTTTAAGAAGGATATGAAGGCATTGGAGAGAGTGCAGAAAAAAATAAACAACTTGTTTCAGGGATGGAGAGCTTCAGTTTGTGAAGATAGTTTGGAGAAGTTAGGAGTATTCTCCCTGGAAAGAGAAAGCTGAGAGGCTATCTGATTTATACATATTTTAATCTGAAGGATCTGGAAAAAATAAATAGGGAGAAAATGTTCCTATTCATGAAAGGATTGAGACTGAAAGTGCACAGATTGAAAGGAATTAGTGCAAAAAGGCAAAAACAATATGATGCTAAACTTTGATATGAAGCAAGTAGTTGGGGCTGGAGTACATTGCCTGAAACTGTAGTGGATGCACGTTCAATCAAAGAATTCAAAATGGAATAGGGCTGTGATTTGAAAAGGAGCAAGATTACGGGCAGAAGTCAGGAGAATGGCACTAACTATGATTCCCATTCAGAGAGCTAGTGCAGACATGATGGGCTGAATGGGTTCTTTCTCTACTGAGATGATGCTGGATGTTAATAATCAGTGCTGTTGTCCCCCTTTAGAGTCTGCTACGATAGATGTCCATTCAATCCGACGTTGTCGACATTCCTTCTATCTGCAATATGGCATGGAGTTTATCCTGGCTACTACTTCACCTTCATCACTGGGACATTCATGACACTGGCAGCGAGAGCAGTAAGTGATGCCCAACAGCTAAGACTTGGTTTTTTTTATACAACACAGTTGCGTCTAAAAAATTGTTATCTGAAATTGCTGGAGTTCGACACCTCTACTATTGTGAGATCACCTTTAGCGAACTCCCTCCACCCCAAACCCTATACTCCAACCAGATCCCAGCATAGAATGGAACGTTCCCCCATCCCAGATTGTACTGAGATTGCACTGTAATTGCCAAGGATGCCCTGCAAGGTAGCACCATAGTATTGTGCCTTCTATGAATTTGCATTTAAATAGAGCATTTTGCAACCTTGGAAAATCTCAAAGCTGTTTACAGACAAATAAAACATTTTGAGGCAAAGTGACCTTGATTATATGAAACACTGGAATTGATTTATAAGTTTCCGCGAACTGGGATGTTGGTTGAGACATTGTTGGCTCATACAAATGGGAGAACAAACATGCTTTCCTTGCAAATAGTGAATCATAGGATTGTTGCAACACAAAAGGCAGCCATTTGGTCCATCGTGTCTGCACTGGTTCTGAATGAGCAATTCATTTTAGTGCCATTTTCTTGCTTTCTAACCATAGGCCTAACATATTCTTCCTTTTCAGATAATGTCTAATTCCCTTTTGACTGCTTTAGTTGACTGCTTTATCCCCATCACACTCTCAGTTTGTGCATTCCAAACCTTGGCCGCTGTTCAAGTGATAAAGATTTGCTCACATCAGTTCTGCTTATTTGCCAATTATTTTCAACCTGTGCCCTCATGTTCTCAAATCCTTCATGAGTGAGAACATTCTGACCAGACCCCTAAGGATTTTTGAATATTTCCGTCCAATTTCCTCCCCATTTTTATTTCTCCTGTGGAAACTATTTTAACTCCACCAATCTATCTTCATAACTGGTTCCTAGGATGGGGAACTTCATTCTTATGAATCCAGTAGCTGTAGGGCTGTTTACGTCTACATGAGGTTAGATAGCATCTCAATTTAATGCCTTACCTGAAACACAGCACCTCTGACAGTGCAGCATTCCCTCAGTACTGCATGGAATTTCAGCCAAGAGTGTGAGGGAATACTGTCCAACTCTCTGTTGTTGGACCTGCACTCATCCACATCAGAAACTCGATACCATTCAAGACAAAACAATATGCTTACCCGGAACCTCAGTCACGACCATCAACACTTGTGCCCTCCATTGCCAACACACCAAGACTCCCGGGCACTGGACAGGGGCACACATTTGAGCCTCAACTGGGTCTAGGAGGCCCGCTGTTGTGATCAAGGCCAGGAACAGCAGCAGGGACCACTATTGCTGTCCCTACCCCTATGTGGCTACAGTGCATGATATCTACAAGATGCATTCTAAGACTCTCAAAGGTCCCTTCAAAAATGCCTTTCCTTGACCTATGTCATTTAGAGGATGAGGATAGCGGGCTCATGAGTATCACTATCTGTAACTTCCTTTCCAAGCCCCCCACTGCTCTAACTTGGAGTTATATTGCCATTCCTTCACTGTTGTTGAATTAAAATCCTGGATCTCTCTCCCTAACACTGTGGACGTACCCATCTCTATGGACACCAGCAATGCAAGAAGGCAAGTCACTCCCACATTCTTGAAGATAATTAGGGATGAGCAAATACTTATGGCATAAAAAAATCCAACAGTGCATTAACTAGGAGTAAAAGAATGACAGGAATAACCTATATTTGTATGGCACCTGTAGCATAGGAAAGTGCCCCAAGACCCCTCAAAGGAGTGATTATCAATCATAATCTGACACATGATGAGATAGTAGGGCAAGTGACTGAAAGCTTGATTAAGTTAATAGATTTCTAAGAAGTGTCTTGAAGAAGGAGAGATAGTTAGAGGAGACGTTTAGGATTCTCAGCTGGTACTGAATGAATATAAGGAATACAGGATTGGAGGAGTGGAAAGTTCTCTGAATGTAGAAAAAAAGAATCACTTAAACATTCTCCCTTGTATCTCACCACTTAATTAAATCACAGCTAATCTGTATCTTTTACTCAAAGGGGTTTTAATGTTTTCCCATGTGTGTTTGGATGCATGCAGGTTAGAAATAATTTGAGGCCTTACTTCCTCGTTTCACCAACTTGCAAGACATTCTATGACGTGATGACATGGGCAACAACGCAGGTGGTTGTGAGTTACACTGTGGTACCATTTGTCCTTCCGTTTCTGAGCTCATCATTCGAGTTTTACAGGTGAGTAAATCAGTCAAACTAACAAAATAGCTCAAAATGATTTGTTATTCATGCTCCTCATCTTCATATTGGGGATAGCAACATGTAATATAGGGTCACTTCAGACCTTGTCATTAATAAATAGTGAAGTAGTTAGCGATGAGGGGACCTATCTTATTCCATTGAGGGATGTTGCTTGCAGGATGATGTCAATATTTGTGGCCCATCCCTATTGCTATTGAATTGAATGGCTGGCTAGGCAGTTTTAGACAGTAGTTAAGAGTTCACCGCATTGCTGTGAGCCTGGAGCCTGGCCAGACCAGGTAAGGATGGCAGATTT
Source organism: Ginglymostoma cirratum (assembly GCA_024137785.1). Lineage (NCBI taxonomy): Eukaryota > Metazoa > Chordata > Chondrichthyes > Orectolobiformes > Ginglymostomatidae > Ginglymostoma > Ginglymostoma cirratum. The sequence goes on along the minus strand of JAHRHZ010000025.1, from coordinate 16,770,070 downwards.
TTTTTTTCCTTCACAAAAGGACATTAATGAACCAGGTTGATTAGAACAACGGTTGATAATAGTTGTCATGGTCACCATTACCGAGATTTCAGATTGATTAATTGAATTTAATCTCCACTAGTTGTGATGGGATTGGAATCAGTGGTTCCAGGCCCTTGAATTTCTAGTCCAGTATTACCATTGCTCAATTGTCTTCTCCACTGTCCTGCCATGGTGTAATAACTTTAAAATTTTACCTGATTTACCTGTCAACAGTTAATTCTGTATTTAACTTATTTTCGAATGGGAGCTGGGCTCTTGAGAAAATGGGCAAGATGATAGGCCACTACTCCAATCTCGCAGTTGGGTGTTCCCTGGCCATTTTGCTTGTTGGTCAGTCAGTTCATGTCAGGAATGTTTCTTCTTTGCTTCTGTAGCTGTAATTTTAGGATAAATTCCAAAAAAAAAACAGAGGTTAGATAAGGAGGTTTTTGCTCTTAAAGCAGAGCTATTGTGGTCTGGAATGCGCTGCTTGGAACAGTGATGAAAGCAAATTCAACAGGGAATTCACTTATATATTTAAAATAGCAGAAAATTGCAGGGTTTTAGGGAAAGAGCAGGCCCACAACATCCAAACTCTCAATGCTGCCATTTATGTTCTGCTGAATCTTCCTCCTGTCTTTCTTCACTGTCTAGCGTAGCAGCCAAAGAGGGCCAGGCTGGTGACTTCAGAACTGTAGGTGCGTAGGGGCATTGCGATTAATGGAAAGGCAGAGAGAGGCATACGGGCTTTTAGAGTCCATAAGAATGAGTAGAGGAGCATAAGACAGGATAGGCAACGCAAAGATAAGCAGAGGGGCATATGGATCATAAATAGGAGTAGAGGGGCTTGGGAAGGTATAGGGACTTTGAGGCACATAAGGATGAGTGGAGGTAAACAATTGGCATAGGGGCTTTGAAAGGCCATAAAGATAAGTAGAGGGGTATATGGTGGCATAAGGAGAGTTGAAATGACATGGACTTGGCATGGCTATGATAGGGGGAGTTTGTGAGGTGGGCAACAAGGTATGAAAAGTGAAGTTCAGAGGGATGTTTTCGGTATTATTCTTTTTATTAAACTGCTTTATATGTCAATATAGGGAAGCTGGCCTTATGCCCAGCCAACGTTCACTGCTCTCATTCCAGCCTCACCCAACTCACTTCCCAGGGAACCCCACCATACGAGAAAGAAAATCAAATCTTTTCCCCAGGGCAGATTTGCTGAGCCAGGAAATGTCCTGTCTTGAGAGCAAAACACTAGGGCCACTTCCTCTGTGTCTACTCTAATAAAACCTTTCATGCTTTTAAAGACCTTTGTTACACCACCCCTCAGTCTTCTCTATTCCAGAAAAAGAGCAGACGTGGGTGTCATCCACTCCCGATAGGAATATCGCTGCATTTCTGGCCTCCTCATTGACAATGTGTTTTGAATCATTGCTCAGTACTTCTATCTAGAGTCAAAAGGAACACAATGGGCCAAATGTTAAATGATTCTATTAATTCAGATTCTTTGTTTTGTCTCCTCAGGATTTGGTACTTCAGTTTGCATATCATCGCCATTGTTCTAATCCTGGTGTTGCCAAAAAAACCAAAGAGTACACCAAGGGAACCACAGAAATTCCAAGTGACAAAGCAATCGATGATATTGCACCATTGTAATGGGCAACAGAACAGAAGGGTTCTTGTGGACAACAACCAAAACCATCCGACAAGGATTGACTAATGGGGAAAGAAAGTTAGAACTTAATAGGGGCAGAAGCAGAACATTTGATGATGGGCTATTTTACACAAAACAAGCAGCCAAAGAAGTTTTGTTTCTGAATGCCTTTCATCTCTTTTGCAATGCCATAGAAATCTCCTCCTGGATTCCATATTAACCGAAGAAAGTGGATTTTGTCGTGAAAGATCAGATGTGCAACAATCAAACCTTAGTGGGAGTATTTTGAACCTCTGGTCCCATGACATGGGAGGGGAGGATAATTGAGGGGAGGATGGGGATGAAATTACCTCAGTTGCAAACCCGAATCCAACGAGCAGTTCTCGCATTATCAGTTCCTGTTTTAACTGCTGTCAATATCAGAGTTCCCAGGTGAGCTATTCTCATGACAATATTCAGATAGGGCTCCCAGCCTAATACTTTGGCAGTGATTTGAAATCAACACCTCCTATATGGTCTTCCCAAGATTTGGGAAACACAGTAGCTTAAAGGAGGTAAGAGCAGTTGTATTCAGGAGGGACCAGCTATGAAGTGGGGGGAAAGGAATTGTTTGCCATTACATCTTGTTTTCTCACCAGGAGCTGGTCAGTTTCACAGTATGCTTCCCTACTCCCTCACTGTCTCCCTGTACGTATCAAGACCCATGACTCTCCTGGATCCTTGATTATAATATCTAAGTGCTTTACTAGCATTCCACTGCCCTCCTGGAAAAACTATACACCTCAGGTTACACCTTAAATAAGTATCAGGCTAAAACTTTAAAATATAGTACTGCTTTGCCTTGCACATCCTTCATCAAGGGTACAAAAGCAAGGAAGATATACTAAAAGTTTATAAAGCACTGGTTCAGACCCTACTGGAGTATTGTGTCCTGTTCTGAGCACAACCTTTTGGGTAAAATGGAGTCCTAGAGAAATTTCTTTGCTCAGAGAATGTGGAACTCACTAACTCAGGGAGTGAGTACAGCAGATAAAATAACTAAATTGTAGGAGAATCTTAAGTTTATGAAGGACAAAGAAATAGGAGGACAAATTAGTTGAGGTCACAGGGTTGGATGAAGTAATATGGAGTGAAGCTTGTTTGCTAGAGTGTAAAACTGGGTAGGGGTCCTGGAGGTGTTGAAGAGACTGAGTGGAAATGGTTGTGAAATTTTGCATTTTCAGTAGAGGTGTAGAAATTGTGTTTTTTCTGTTTCAAGCAGAGAACGTTGAAGGAAGATTTAATTCAAGTGTATAACCGTAATTGGGAGTTTTGGCAGAGCAAATAGTGAGAAGTTGGCAGGGAAGTCAGTGACCAGGGTTGTAGAATTTAAGTAATTAACTACAGAACCAGAGAAGTGTCAGGACTTAAAAAAGGCTTGAAGATTTGTAATGATTTGATAATGATTGTAATGATTCAGGAAAGTATTTCCAGAAAAGATTCCTCTATTAATATCTGCTACTGTTGAAACAGATTGAATAGTAACTTTCAGTAGAGACATAAATGTCTAATTAAAGGGGATAAAATTTGCAAGGCCATTGGGAAAGGGACTGGAGCTAAAATTAATTGGATAGCTCTTTCAAAGAGCTGGCACCAATATAATGGGCTGAATGGCCACCTTTTGTACTGTAAGATCCCATAATTTTATGAGTCAATCACTTGGAGATGATTTTCTTTTGGAGAGGCGTATGGAGGTGGACGTAGAGAAGGTGGTTGAGAAGAGAGAGAGATTCACACTTGAATATATACCAATACCACTGTCAGGCATTGAGCAAACTGCTAAATGGCAGTGATAGCTGCCCCTTAAAAGGGCTTAAGATGTTCCAGGAACAGCCAATATCATCCATCACTCTCTTTGGGTTACTGGACATGCGATTGAAATGCAAAGTGAACCCTACAAGCTACACTCCATATTACTTCATCCAACCCTGTGACCTCAACTAATTTGTCCTCCTATTTCTTTGTCCTTCATAAACTTAAGATTCTCCTACAATTTAGTTATTTTATCTGCCTTACTCACTCCCTGCATTAGTGAGTTCCACATTCTGAGTAAAGAAATTTCCCTAGGACTCCATTTAGTTTTGGACTAGCTCACAAGTCCAAATAGTCATCTATGCTTACCCCTAATCAAAGCCCTTCACAATTTTAAAGACCTCTATGATGTCGTCTGCATGCCTTCTTTTTTTAGGAGTAAAGAGCCCAGTCTATTAAATGATGGAAGGTATGTCCTTGGACATATCTTCGTGCAAGAGTATTTTACTAATATCTATGACTGTATTTTATCTGTGAACCTACCCTTAAATATTAGATAGTTCAGCTTTGTGCATGCAGTTTCCTTTCTATTAAACTACCAGTCAGAATGATTGGCATGGTTTCTTAAGTTTGGGTTAGATAGGAGTGGGAATAGGTTGGAACTAAATGGAAATCATTGCTTGTACGTTATCTTTGATTGGGTAGAAGGACTGCATTATGTCACAAGGCTTTTCTACCATTTGCAGTAAAACTGGACAATTAATGATAGATTTTTAACCAGGTAGAATAAATAATGTCTAAATCAAATAGCAACTGTTGTGAGAGGAGTATGTTGAGTGACTGCTTTTACATTCACACCTGTAGACTAATTGTCATCTAATAGATCACGTTTGATAGCAGTATTAATAAGGACTGTGAATATGTGACATGTGTTGGAGATACTTAGCACCACCATCACTCTGCGCGACATTGCCTTCCAATTGCTCATGATATGCACAGGAACCTGAGTATACTGATAGGGTACAGGCTTGTTCTTGCATTCATTTCCAGTTGGGAGCTCAACCTCTCTGACATGACAATGCAGATCAGAGCTTGGACTCTATTTGTCAACTTTAACTGTGAAGGTCATTCCCACCCGCACCCTGGCATTTTTTTTGTTTTGAATTCGTTGTAAAGTAATGTCTCTTGTGTCAAAGTTTCCAACTTTAGCCTGTGTCTATATCAGTACATTCACATTAGTTGGAGTTTAAGGTCTGGTTTAAGTGCCTACACCCAAAGTCCATATGAAGTTAATGTGGAAATACAAAACAACTGAGGATGACAAATCATGGGCATTATTGAAAGGAACGGATGATGAGCCACTTTGAACTCAGATGTTCCTTTCAAAATGACAGTGTTAACCTTTACATCAGCCTTAGTCTGATTTGCTTTTGCTGGTGCAAATTAGCATCAATTGCATTTACAACAGTTTTTTAGAGATCATTTGAAATTCATTTCTCTTGAAATGAAGGATCATTTTTCAAACCAAATTATTTTGGTGACCGTATGCAGAACCAGGACAAAGGAAATCCTGCAGGTATGTCACAGTGAAGGCAATGATGCAACAATGTAATTTAAAGGGCTGAAACATTTTCCTCAAATGCCTCATTGTGAGCTCCCGACCTTCTAATCATTTGGCAGGTGATGTTCTTTTAAAGAGAAAACACCATTGAACTCCTTCATCTCCTGATAGTACAGCTGTTATGCTTTTTGTATAGGTTTGAAACTACATGTCTCAGATTCACTGTGGCTAGCTGGCAAAATTTTTCCATCTTGCAAATTCTGGAAAAATGATTCCTTTAACTTGCAAATGAGTCAGTGAAGGATTCTGGGTAACACGTCTATTACTCGTTTATGTCCTGACTAATCTCTCAGAAGCGATTTGCTGCTTTGAGTTATGTTACAAAGTAAATTTGAAAGTCAAATCTGAAGACCCATTGAAATATTTTACAGTATGTTACTGTATTGTGTTCATTCTTAAGAAAAACTAAAAGTTTTACATCTCTCAAATGGTGTGTGATGCCTTTTTTTGTAATAATTGACAATTTAAATTGACTTGTGTTTTTTTTCCTTACTGCTGCACACTTGGCAAATCTCTTCATGCCTTAATCATCCCTAGCAGTTACTTCCTCCAGCCCAACAGTCAACCAAATTCTCTTTGTTCATTTATTTTTGGTCTTGTGCGTCCCCAAATTAAATTGCTGCACCACTGATGGTAACATTCCTACATGTCCAGATCTTAAATCCTGGATTATCTCCCTGAACTCCTCTGCCCCTCTTTCTTTTCCTTTAATCTACTCCTTATTCCTACCCCTGTATCAAAGTTAATATCTAATTTTTAATTCTTCAGCACAAATTTTATTTGGTAAAACTCCTGTGAAGTTTCTGTCTCACTATCACTGTACCCAGACTAAACCCACTTTTTAACTCCCTGATAGGGGAGACCGTGTCATAATGATAATGTTGCTGGACTATTAATCTAGAGGGCCAGACTAATGTTCAAATCCAATGGCAGATGATATGATTAAAATTCAATTAATTAAAAAGACTGGAATTGAAAACTAGTCAGAGTAATATTCACTATGAAACTACTTTAAATTGCCATAAAGCCCCATCTGGTCCATTAATGCCCTTGAGGGAAGGAAATCTACAGATGACTCCAGATGTACAGTGATGCGATTGACTGTTAACTGCTCTCAAAGGCAATTAAGGTTGGGTATCAAATTTTGGCCTAGCTGGTGATATTCATCTTCCCATGAATAAGTCATTGAAAATAAATTGGTTAGTCTGTTTTGATGCACTGGCTCAGAATATATGCAAAGAAGTTTTAATGTCAGGCAGGCAGGAAGCTGGGGATGTCGGTGGAACAAGTCATTTAATTCAAACACAAATGTCTTTTGATAGTCGAGGTAAACTGGAATTTGGAGATGTATGTCAAAATGATCTAGACTATAAACGTAAAGTGGAATTAGAACAGGCTGTTCAAACTTCATTAAATTCAAATGAAGTTGAACATTGAGAAATTGTGATTCCAAATGTTATGATTACTATTAGGAGTCCAGAAAACTGTGTGCAGAGATCTAACCATTGATCTTTGTTGTGGAGGACAATGTGAAAAAGGCCTATGACTAAAACTAAAGTGTGAGAATAGAGGTTACTGACATGAAAAATAGGGGAGAACCTACATATGTAAAGCATCTTGCAAGACCTCAGCAATTTGCAAAGAGTTTTACAGCCAATGATGCATCTTTGAAATATATTCAGTCTTTTTGTGATGGAAACACAACAATTAATTTGTGAACAGTAAGTTTCCAGAAACTGCAATAAGATAAAATACTTATGAAACTGTTTTAGTGACTGTGCCTCTGGGATCAATATTGACCAGGGCACTGGGGAGAATTCCCCTACTCCTCTTTGAAATGGTGCTGTGTGATCTCGTTTAAATTGTTCATTCACAGGATGTGGATATCACTGCCCAGATCCGCATTTATTACCCAACCCCAATAGAGGGCAGTTAAGTGTCAACCACATTGCTGTGGGTCTGGAGACACATGTAAGCCAGAGGTTTTCTTCCCTAAACAACATTAGTGAACAAATACTGTGTGTGGAGCTGGAGGAACACAGCAGGTCAGGCAGCATCAGAAGAGCAGGAAAGTCAACATTTCGGATCGGGACCCTTCATTAGGAGTCCTCTGCTGCCTGATCTGCTGTGTTCCTCCAGCTCCATACAGCATTGACTCTGACTCCAGCATCTGCAGTTCTTGCTATCTCCATAACATTAGTGAACCAGATGAGTTCTTCCTAACAGTCAAAATGGATTCATGGTCATTAGACTACTAATTCCAGATACTTAAATTCAACGAATGTGGGATTTGAATTCCGGTCCCCAGAGCATTACCTGGGTCTAGTGATAATATCACTGGGCCATTGCCTTCCCATTTCATCTTCTCCTGAAAAGAGAGGATAAGAATCTTTTGGCCCATTACTTCGAGAAACTACATCATGAAATCTAATCTAATGAAGGTGAAACCGTGATGGATTAACATGAGTTGTTCAGTTACAAGCAAATTACCAGTAGGTCGAACAATACAGTTTGGTTGAAGAGTCTCCCACTGTTTTATTGTATTTCTAGATGATCTGAAGATCAGTGTGTCCACAACACACTCTAATATCCACCATATTCAACTTACAACTCAGCACTTGAATATTCAGGCTGCGGAGAACTCTTCATGATCCTTTGCCATGATTTCCTGATTTCTTTTCAAACTGTGAGGGTAGGCACAATATGCAAAGGATATGCCACCTCTCTTCCCCGCTACCCCCCCCCCCCACCGCTCCATCAACCACCACAAACTGAAAAGTGGTCAGCTGGTGGGCATTTTGGTACATCACTTCCTTGGACAGCAATATTCCTGCCTGACCTGAAGCTGTTGGTCAATCAGAGGCTGGCACCCATTGTGAGTAACTATGCCATTTCAGAAGTGGAGGCTGCTGGCTGCACAGCAATGCTGAAGTTCTGGAGCAGCGGGCAAGGTAGTTGACTTCCTGGACGTGGTAGGTGGGAGGGAGTCACAGAACGAGGGCCATGCAGAGTGTGGAAGCTGGAGGCAAAGGCAGGACTGTGGCTTCCCACCCCATTTTGAGGAAAAACAAGGCCCATGCCACCAATCATAATGCTTCAGCCAACATTACCCACGGTGAGATTAACGGACCAGATGGTTTTTTTCCACTGATTAGTTTGCTATGTGGTAATGGACATTGCTTCCCTGGAAAGTGCTCCTTCAACATTTCAGATTTCCTCCAGTCTTTCATGTCCTTAAGGTTTGTTCTAACCTTAAGGTTATAGTTTTTTAAAATCAACCTGTTCAAAATTGTGGCTACACACCTCTGGGGTAGTTGGGACTTCAACCCAGCCTCCTATCCTAGAAGTAGGGACACTGTGCCACAGAGCCCCCTCTGTTCCTGTGCTCAGAAAAAGTCAATCAGATCAACTTAGAGATCTAATACTATACCAATATTATTGAATAAAAACCAAAAGAACTGCAGATGCTGTAAATCAGGCACATAAACAAAGTTGCTGGAAAAGCCCAGCGGGTCTGG
>JAHRHZ010000025.1:16736868-16761065 GCA_024137785.1 Ginglymostoma cirratum | reverse complement strand
CCAGACCCGCTGGGCTTTTCCAGCAACTTTGTTTTTGTTACCAATATTATTAACATATTGTAAGAATGTTTGTTAGCTTTTAGCCTTTGTTAGTGAGAGGATTGTGATATTTAAATTGTAAATCTTAAAATAGTGACAGATACACTGCAAATTTGAAAAAGTGACCAATGAACCTTTACAACCACCCGTTTAATTAAAAAACGAGAACCGGAAGAAGAAGTGGAGTTGTGCTGAGGAGTGACGAAGAGGAGGAGCCGGAAGGATGGAGAGAGAGATGGAGGTAGAGATGTGGAATGAGTGAAAGAGAAGGACAAGAGAAAGAGGGTGAAAAAGGAAAGGGTGAAAGAGGTAGAAGTTGTTTGGCTTTGAGTGCGTGAGAACTCAATTGGTAATCAAAATCAAGAAAGCCGTATGGGCTTATTTTAGTCAAGTTAGGGATGCTGGAATTAATAATGTTTACAAGTTTACTTATTTTCACTCATGTTAATCATTGTAGAGTTGATCTGTAGCTGTTAGGACAGAGTATCCGTTGTGCTTTCATTTTCCACTTGCGAGTTCAAATCAAATTAGTGTTGAATGACACACAAACAGATTAGAAAATGTGAAATATGCATATAATATGAACATTCCTGATTCTTTTTAGCTCAAAGTTGTAAAGATGTCATTGGTGAGGAAAGCAGTATATTACTGAGAATGGATAAGCTATCAGTGCTGATAGTATTTTCCTTATTTGGAGATGTTTTTACGTTTTCATGTGGCTGTGTATTATTGAGATATCCATAGCAGGTCACATCATACACATGCAAGAAAAGTATTAAAGTCACAAATGCCAATGACAGTCTGAGTTTCAAAGGGTTTGGTCAACCTAATTGTAGGGAATCTGAGACCCCCAGACATAATGGAGATCCTTTGTTTGACGTGTATGGCTAAATACTATTGTGTATACAGTATGTTTCATAAAACCTTCAACCTCAATATCTTGGAAACTTAGTTGAATTTGAGGAGTAGATAGAGCAGTCAATCATAAATGACCTATGTTCTAACAGTGGTGAAGTCTAATATATGCTTCCTTAAAAATGAGGTACTTATTCCTGAAAGAAATTGGATCAGTTTCTTAGAATATTTATTTCTGGAATTCATTATGCCGCAGAAAAGATACCAGCACCAAGCTGAATTTTATGATCTCTTCCCCACCCCACACCCACTCGCCACCAGCATGATTGGCTTCAAATGTACTAGTAGGGGCACATAAAATCCATTTCATAATCTGCAAATATGTTTTCTCTGCATGGAGATAAGATTCTGCATAATTGCTATAGCCTGCATTCTTGTTAGCGTGAAATCCTTCTGCGAATTTTAATGACTAAGGTCATATTGAATGCTGAGCTGTCTGAAGAATGCTGCTTCAGTGTGGTTTTGCTTGTGGAGTATGTCTTGGCCATATTTTGTTCCTTTCGGAGCTACCAATGGTTGATGATTGTAGAGAACAGTAAGGATCAGTGGTGATGCCAGCTCAATGTCATCCTGCAAATAAAACATCTGTTATCCCATTGCCACAAAGTTAATAACATTACTGTCATGATCTCCATACAGATTGGTAAATTAAAAAGAATGAATTTCTGAGTGACTAATGCAAAGATTTCACGACAAGATTTCACAGTTTAAGACTTGAACTATAACAAACAAACAAAATCAGCATCGACTAAATATTACTTAGTAGGCAATTAAGATACCAAATTACAGAAAAGATACTGCTGTTATCGTCCTAACACAACTGAAAACCCATGTCTCACAACACATTACAATGCAATCTCAGAAAAGATGTAGCCTTATGTATAAAGTTCCATGATTATCCTGGCTTCAACACGCAGGAACTCCTCTTCCTGCCCCGCCAGGGTGAACCTTCCAGTTGTTACAACCACTGAGCACAGCAGTCTTGTTTGTATGCTGTTTGATTGAACTGGCTTCAAGATTCGTGACAGCCTCAAGGTAGATGAGGAAACCAAGAGGTACAATAGTAGATTATTGCACTTCTACCCCCAAACAGATTCTTGTGCAAAATCAAATGGATTTCCAGTAGCAAGGCACCATCTGCTAATTACTCGATCTTTAAATCTCCACTAGCCTTGCATTCTGAAACCGGGAATCTGTCCTGACAAGTACTCTGCTTGGTGGTTAACACAAAAGTAGCCCCTCTCCTCAACTTATCAAAGCAACAACTGTTTTTGGTGGTCCTCACCAAATCTCTGTCTGACTGACTCTGAACTTAAGCTGTTGGGATCATTAACAGCCTTGTGTTGCCTCTTGTGGGAAGCTCACACATTGTGTACCACTCAGTGACAAAACTGACCAGCTCGAGGCCTTGCTGAAAGTCCTGCCTGCTGAAAACTCTCAGCCAATCAGAGGCTGGAACCTCTTCGGTACTCAGTAGCACCACCGGGAAGGCAATGGCTACTGTTGGTATTACTCTCGCTCAAGGCCTCAGATCAAGGAAGGACCTGTCTAGAAGTGAGTGATGGTGAGAAGGGCTTATAGGCTAGGGTTGCAACATAGGAAGAACAAGGAGGGTTGGGAGGAAGGGCTGAGGCAAGGGCGATTTCAGCGGGCTCACCTCATCCTCAGGTCAATTCCCTCAAACAGATTGAGTGCCTTTGAGTAAGGGACCCCATTGGGAGCCCACGAGCATGGTAGGGTTTGCTTCTCGTGCTTCCTGCAGGATGAGTTCATTTCCCCCAAACCCCCGCAACTACCTGCTGTTGGGTGAATACCAGCAGCATCAAGATGAGGTCATCACATTGACATTAATTTGGCAAGTTAAGGACCTCACTTGACAGAGGAGCATAAAAGACATCCGCAGGTCTTCCTGCATGGACTTAGCCAGGGCACAGGTGGGCAGGTGGTGGGGTTCCCATCAGTAACTGTTCCACCTGGTTGAATGCAGCTGTCTTGTGCACAGATTCACCCCCTTTGCCAAAGGGGGTGAATCTGTGCACAAGACAGCTGCCTTTTTCTTTGTGGTCTGGTGTTAAAACTTCCAGTAAATTTTTATCTTGGCCTCTGTTTCAATGATAACCAAGTCACGTGGACTTATCACTCGGCATTTTTCATAGATTATACCCCCTCTCCTAAAAATCTCATTTTACCTTGAATTGAAAAAGACAGTTTACAACACAACTGTCTTATAAAGGCCAGCTTTTGTAACATGAAACCATTATACTCCCCCTCTGTTGGAGGTGAGATTTATACGGAAGGAGATGATAATCATCACCAGGGCAGATACAAGCTCAGTGCTTTTATAAGATTCTGCCATGGGTTAATACTTCATAGAAACATAGGAAGAGGCCACTTGGCCCATCATTCCCATGCTATCCAATTGGGCCCAATTTCCTGCCCTATTCCCACAGCCCGACAAATTTCTCCCTTCAAATAATTATTCAATTCTTTGAAAGTTATTATGTGATCTGTTCTAAAGTATCTACAGCTTGTCTCTTGTTCCTTTGCCAACTTGTTGAAATCTTTGTCTTCTTGTTATGTTCAAATCTTCAGCCAGAAGTTCCATGTGGATGCTCATCTTGGCCTCCTCCATTGGTCCCCAGCATCATAGACAACAGTCTTCATCCAATTCGAGTCACTCCACGTGATATCAAGAAATGGCTGGAGACACTGGATACTGCAAAGGCTATGGGACCTGACAACATTCAGTAAAAGTATTGAACTCTTGTGCTTCAGAATTTGCTGCTCCCCTAGCTAAGCTGTTCCAGTATAGTTACAACACTGGTATCTACCTGACAACGTGAAAAATTGCCCAGATATGTACTGTACACAAAAAACAGGACAAATCAAACCCGGCCAATTACCACCCCATCAGTCTACTCTCAATCATCAGTAAAGTGACGTAAGGTGTTATAAATCGTGCTATCAAGCAGCACCTGCTCAGCAATAACCTGCTCAATAATGCCCAATTCAGGTTCCGCCAGGGCCACTCAGCTCCTGACCTCATTATTGCCTTGGTTCAAACATGGACAAAAGAGCTTTAATTCCAGAGGTTAAGCGCAAGTGACAGCCCTTGACATCAAGGCTACATTTGACCGTGTGTGGCATCAGAAGCCTGGGCAAAACGGGAATCACCGGGTATCAGGGGACAAACTCTCTGCTGGTTGGAGTCATACCTGGTACGTAGGAAGATGGTTGCGGTTGTTGGACGTCAGTCATCTCAGCTCCAGGACATCTCTACAAGAGTTCCTCAGGGTATTGTCCTGGCCCAACCATCATCAGCTGCTTCATCAATGACCTTCCCTCCATCAAAAGGTCAGAAATGGGGACGTTTGCAGATGATTGCATAATGTTCAGCACGATCTGTGACACCTCAGATACTGAAGCATTCTGTGCTCAAATGTACCAAGATTTGGACAATATCCAGACTTGGGCTGACAAATGACAAGTAGCACACACCACACAAATGCCAGGCTATGACCATCATCAATAAGAGACAATCTAACCACCACCTCTTGACATTCAATGGTGTTACCATCACTGAATTCCCCATGTCAACATCCTGGGGGCTACCATTGACCAGAAAGTCAACTGAACTCACCACATAAATGCAATGGCTACAAGAGCAGGTCAGAGGTGAGGAATACTGCAGTGAGTAGCTCACCTCCTGACTCCCCTAAGCTTGTCCATTATAGAATCATAGAATCCCTACAGTGTGGAAGCAGGCAATTCAGCCCATCAAATCCACACCGAACCTCCAAAGTGCATCCCACCCAGAAGTATTCCCCCATCCTATCTCTGTAACCCCTCATGTTCCATGGCTAATCCATCTAGCCTCCTCATCCCTAAAAGAATAGACAGTTCGCATGGCCAATCCACCTAACTTGCACATCTTTGGATTGTGGGAGGAAACCAGAGTACCTGGAGGAAACCTATGCAGACACGGGGAGAATGTGCAAACTCCACACATGGTCACCCGAGGGCAGAATCAAGCCTGGGTCCCTGGCGTTGTGAGCCACCGTGCCACCTATCTACAAAGCACACGTCAGGAGTGTGATGGAATAGTCCACACTAGCCTGGATAGGTGCAACTCCGACAACACTCAAGAAACATGACACAATCCAGGACAAAGAAGCCAGCTTTATTTGTACTACATCCAGAAACGTCCACTCCCTCCACCGTCAACGCTCAGTAGCAGCAGCGCGTACTATCTAAGATGCACTGCAGAAATTTGCCAAAGTTCGTCAGACTGCACCTTCCAAACCCACAACCACTTTCATCCAGGAAGACAAGAGCAGCAGATACATGGGAACAGACAAGTTCCCCTCCAAGCCATTCACCATCCTGACTTAGAAATATATCATTGTTTCTTCACTGTTGCTGGGTCAAGTCCTGGAATTCCATCCCCAAGAGCATTGTGGGTCAACCCACAGCAGATGGACTGCAGTGGTTCAAGAAGGCAGCTCACCACCACCTTCTCAAGGGCAACTAGGGAGGATAATAAATGCTGGTTTGGCCAGCGATGCCTCATCCCACAAAGGATTAAAAACAAAATTCCTCATACCATTGTCTGCTACAAGAACAATCCCAGCTTCTCTAGTTTATCTAATACTGAAACAAGAACAGAAGTTGCAGGAGAAACTCAGCAGTGCTGGCAGCATCTGTGGAGATAAAACAGAGTTAATGTTTCAAGTTTAGTGCCCCGTCTTCAGAATGGCTACTGCACTTGATGAGGGCTGAGAAAAGCCAAAATTGCTTTCTCTTTTAGTGTAATCTGCTTCTAGTGGCACAATCATTGCCTATAGCTCACTTCAAATAGGTAGGTGAGGCCCAAGGACCAACGTTTTGTGACCATCAGGCTTCTGACTTTGTATATAAGCAGTCTTGAGGGGCCAGAATCCTGGTAAAAATTAATATTTCTGTTAACTAATGAAAGAGTTAAAAATCTTGTCTTGGTTACTACCTTGGCCACACCCTACGACGCACAATGATATCGGCATCATGGCTATCAAACCAAATATGACCCATCTGCCGATACTGTACCACCTCCATACTGAACGTGTCAGTGAGCCATCTGGAAGATACACAAAAGCAAATTAAATTGCAGAAAAAATTAAATTTGTAACGCAATAAAGTTCAATCTTTGTCCTTATATAGGCAGACACAATCGTTAGTATGCACACAGCAATATTCCATCAATGCTAAACGAAGTATGTCTTTCCTTCTTTTAATTTATTGGTGGTGACTCAAGGAGGGAGAGGGGCTAGAACAATGGGCAAAATATGTGTTTTTCATCAAATGATATCTCAAGGGCTGTTACATTCACCACAAAAGACAAATTGGAGTGTTGTGTTAAAAGTTAATGTGTAACTTTAAATTGAATTTACATTTTGTATTTTGTTCATAAAGTTGAGGTGACATGGTTTAATTTCATTTTATCTTTGCACTATGAGTGGCATCAGAGAATCTGAGGATTTATTTTGTTTACGTCCTTTTCACTGAGGTTTTAAATCCTTGAGATAAATAGTTCAATGCATTACTACAAGTAGAAAACAAAATAAAACCCTGGTTTTGCCTAATGACTGGAGTCCAGAAATACATAGAAATGAAACATTCCAAAATCAGTTAGTGTGGGAGTGCTAGAAGGTTGAGGCCAGAATCTCGGAAATCTGTATTTGCTCTAAAGTTTAAAGTAATAACAAGTTTAGATTGCAGTTTGTTTCAGGCGTCTCAGCGGGAGACACCTGATAAAAGCAAAAGGCATCCAAACATCTACCTCACAGAAATTTGCCATAAGAAAACTGGTTGCAGCTGTCTCAGTTTGAGTGTGAGCAGGGAGCTTTAGTGTGAAGAGTGTTGTAAGGAGTGATGAAACTGTGACATTTGTGTGTATATGTATTCTAATATCACTTACGGTGAGTTTGGCTTCCTGGTATTCTATGTTAAACGTGCAAGTTTGTCTGGGTATGTGAAGTTGACAATTAGCTTCTAGAAACTACAATACCCACAATTCTAAGAGGGAAGAAGTTACCCAGAGTTCCCAGGGAGATAAACATGTGTCAGGTGCTGAGATAACAAGGTGCAGAGCTGGATGAACACAGCAGGCCAAGCAGCATCTTAGGAGCAGGAAAGCTTGACGTTTTGGGCCTACACCTAGATCAGAAATGGGGGAGGGGAAGAGGGTTCTGAAATAAATAGGGAGAAAGGGGAGGCAGACAGAAGATGGATAGAGGAGAGGATAGGTGGAGAGGAAACAGACAAGTCAAAGAGGTGAGGATGGAGCCAGTAAAGGTGAGTGTAGGTGGGGAGGTAGGGAGGAGATAGGTCAGTCCAGGGAGGATGGACAAGTCAAGGGGGTGGGATGAGGTTAGTAGGTGGGAAATGTGGGTGTGGCTTGAGGTGGGAGGAGGGGATAGGTGAGAGGAAGAGCATGTTAGGGAGGCGGGGTTGTGCTGGGCTTTGGGAGGGGAGATTTTGAAGCTTGTGAAATCCACATTGATACCATTGGGCTGCAGGGTTCCCAAGCTGACTATGAGCTGCTGGTCCTGGCATCGTTGTGGCACTGAGAAGTCTTTTAATGGAGTAACTGCTAAGCAGTGTTCCTAAGAAGGTAAGTTTAATGTAATAAAATTATGATTGATCCCAGATTGACATGTTGAAACATAGGCAGTGGAAATGAGGTGTAGTTAAGCGTTTTTAAAAGCTTTAAACAAAGTAGCAAAAGAATTGAAGTTGCTTCAGGAATAGAATAGCAATGGAAGGTATCTAAGTCAGGAGCGTAATATTAATAATTTAAAAAGAGTATCTACAGTTCCAGCAGATGAATAGAAATTTAAATTTCTTTAAACCCATGAAAGTATTAAGAAGAGTCACCGTCTCCCTTGGAAATGAACTGGATTGTGTCTTGCTAGAGGTACAGCGTTAGATGTTCTTAAAGTTGTAACAATATTTGTAAGCTATACAGGGTGTGCTGATTCCAATATAAAGCTGTGTTTTCTATTCCATCTATAAACAGTTCTTGCTTTTTTTCTATTGTTTAAAAATCTATGAATCTGTTTTATGCAGGAATAGAATGTTTTTTTTTCAGTTCAGTTGTTAATAAATATTTTTGTTGTTAAACTAAAGACTGCAGTATTGGGTGCTTTTATTTAGTAAAACATCATTTCAGCAAGAAAAATAAAAATAAGTTATGATCTATCCAGCCAGATTCCTGTCAGGATCTGACTTACTTATCATTAACTTCAACTGGGGCCAATCAATCATAATAAAGGATCTTGTCGTGTTAAAAGAAATAGCATGAAGATCAACTTATTTTTGATGTCTATAATTAAATCTTTCCAAACTTTCATTTTGTCTAGTGTAACATGAATAAAGTTTATTTTTCTGGTTTACTAATCATTTTATTCCTGTGTTAAAAGTACACTGACAGCCTCTTGTAAATTTGTTCTGTACCTAATCTCTGTAGTTTGAAACAAAATAAAGTTAGGGTCCAACAAGCCAGGTTTCATTCTGAGATGAGTTGAACAGTAATAACATCAACTGGGATCGTAACAGTCAGTTTAATGTTTAATTTGAAAGATAGTACCTGCAGCAAAGCAATATTGCACCAATGTGCTCTAGTTTGACTTCGACCATCATCTGTTCCTCAGTGCCAAGAATTCTATCAACTGAGCCAAGCTCATAGTGTTTAACTAGCGTTCAAATATTAATGGAATTCCAAACAATATAATACCATAAAACACCATTCTTTCATTGTTAATCATAGAATCCCTCTGTTGTTGCTGGTCAAATTCCTGGATTTCCCTAATATTGCTGTTGTTGATCTATCATAATTGTAGATCTTCTGTAGTTTACAGAACTCCGTCATCATGACAGGGCATCAGGAAGGAGCAATGAATCTGACAATATCTGTGCAACATCAGGTCTACACCACAGAAACAGACTAATGAACCCAACTGATCTATTCTGGCATTTGTGAATTAAATGCGCGTCCTTTGGCTCAACTTCATCTCACTTCTGCTCATTCCACTTTGTATACTTACATAGCTTTCCCTTAAACGTGTCTATGCTAATCTCAACTTGCCTTTGTGGTAGCTACTCCTATGTTTCAAACACTTTATGGGTAAAGAAATTACACACAAGTTCTTAGTGACTGTCTTATGTTTGGATGCATCAACAAATGGAAACTTTGGGCTGAATTTTCCCATTTGCAGTTCAATGTGATGGTGAGTGGGTTTCATGGCACTCAATCTGTTATGTCCCAGAATTAGGGTTCCCTCTGCCATGTACGTGCATGGCACTCAGAGGGTCAATGCACAGCAAGTAGCATGCCAAAATAATTCACAGCATTTACTTCCAGTCCTGGAAGATGCTACCATGCACATACCTCCAAAAAAAATTAGTGAGAACGCTGCCCAGGATGTATTATGTCATGCAATCTTCTACTTTTCACCTCATTAATCTCATAACTCAGATGTTTGGTGGATTGTACTTCTTTCACTCATTTGTATTTACTTGAAGAACATGCATTAGGTTTGCAGTGTAAGCTGCTGGCACATGCAGCAGCTCTGATCTTGTTGAAGCCTAGTGTCATCCAGTGACATATCTACCCACTGTCTTACTGACTGACTGACTGCTCAGTGCTCCCCACTGTCACAAACTGTCTGCCTCTCCCTCTGCCATAAATAGAGAGTGAAACAGCAGAGGCTGGCAGCTTGCAGCTGAATGCTCAAGAACTTGTGTATTAAGCAAGCAATGTTATCCAAACAGAGGCTGGCATGCTACAGGTAAGTACAAAATGATCACTGTGAAAACAAGTTAAGATTGCTAGCACTGAAGCATCCTGTGTAAGTGCATGAGATCTGAGGCTGCACCATGCATAAAGTGACCAGGCAGAAGCATGCACTTGGTAGGTGTTTATCTTGTCCAAGGTAGTGAGTTAGAGGCTTGGGGTGAGAGCTTAGTTGGTCCAAGACAATTGGATGTTGAAGTGAGGCTGGTGGTTTGCGAATGTGTTGTTGAGAGAGTGAAGGAATGAAGGTGGAAGAGCAGGGACCTTGCAAGGACATTCTGCAGAAGAAGCAGATGCATGATGGCCAGGTCAGACAGTCAGTGAGCTACAGCTTTGTTTTATCTGTCAGGTGGTTGTGGGTCTCAACTCTTGGTGCCAAGGAGCATTGAAAGTGCTGGTATTTTGATGAGATTCAAATCCATGGAAATAAGTTAGTTCCCACTCGGTGATGAGATTCTGAAGTCATCGCTCAAGGCTTAAGGGGAAAATTGTATGAGCATTTCTCCATTCCAAAAACCTGATTATTTTTATCCTTTTTGTACTTTGTCACATTTCTTGACACTAGTCATAGAGTCATACAACACAGGAACAGACCCGTTGGTCCAACTTGTCCATGCCAACCAGGTCTCCAAAATAAAATTAGTCCCATTGGCTGCATTTGGCCCATATCCCTCTAAACTGTTCCTATTCATGTACCTATCCAAAGATCTTTTAAATGTTGTAACTGTACCTGCCCCAGTTGAAGTCAATACCGTACGAATTACCCTCTGTGAGAAAAAGTTGCCCTCAGGCCCCTTTTCTCTTCACTTTAAAATTATGCCCTCTAGAATGGAAAATTTCTTACATTAATTCTATGTCTACTTAACCTAACTCCTTCACAATTTTGAAGAATTCAAAGAAACCAAATTGTAGAACAAATTAGGTTCAATGCAACAAAAAAATTATAAGATGACATTCTCTGATTAACTCAGTCATTGCTCCAATTTTTTCAATATATTTTAGCGTGGATGGTTGAAGATCCTTGGTTTAGGATCCACTGTTTGCAGTGAGGCAGATGACAGCTCTCGCTGCTGGAGGTGGCAAATCAATCCATTGTGCACATCAAATTTAGCAGCAGCACACCACTTGAGGAATTGTTGACTGCTCGACCATGCCATCTTGACGTAAGTGGCCTCAGTGATGTGAAATAAAGAAAATCAATGCTTACCTTTCACATTCACTTGAACAAACTGGCCCATTGCGGTTACAGCTCCTTCTGTTGCTTGACACTGGTAAAAGCCACTTGTACTTAGATCAACATGAGCAACAGTGTGAATCACTGACGTCTTCCTTTCCCCGTCCAGAAGAGAATAGCTCATGTTCGGCTGATGAGTCCTTCCAGTCACTGGCTGACAAACATTTCCAAACATCTTACACCAGTGAGCCTTAGGCAATTGTGCTCCATTAGCACAGAACTGAATGGTACAGTTTAAGGTGAGACTGTCACTGACACTGTAATTAAAAACTGCCCTTTGGTACAATACCAAGAGAGAGCAGGTAGCATTTGTATTTTCTGAAAGAGAGAACAAACAGGACTGTCTATGATATTCATATTTCTACAATTTCAATACTTGCCGTAGTTGCAATATTACATTATAGACTAGTAATCTATAAGGCCAGTTCAGAAAATTAAGTTCAAATCCCACAATTGGCAGTTTGAGAATTTATGCTTTCTCTCCACAGATCTGCCCAGACCTGCTGAGTTTTTCCAGCAATTTCTGATTTTGTTTCTGATTCCAGCATCTTTAGTTCTTTGGGTTTTTTTTGAGAATTTATACTTTGGTATTAAAAGGAATCTGTAAGCAAAACAGCTGTAAAAGACACAAATTAATATTGATCATAAAAAACCTGATTGCTTTAGTGAAATCCTTGAGGACAGTAAAAATCACCACTTTATCTGATCTGGCTTAAATAAGGCTCCAGCTCCATAGCTCAGGCTTCAAAAGTGGCCTGGGGAGTTGTCAGGAACCGATGGTAAATCTCTACGACACTGCTATGTGGAATCCTGGAGAAAAATCAAAGAGACATTCAAAAAGATTGTTTTTGTTTTGAATTCTCTTTAGACATTTCCCTATCAAAAATGGGGGTAGCGGATGGCGGGGGGGTGCGGTGTGGAAAGCTGTTTGGCTGACAGCCAAGCATCATCCAATTGAATAATGATCTTTTTGCCTACCAGTTGGAGCAAGAAGGCACACGAATGGATCTGTTGGGCAAATATTGGCTGGAGCGCAGGTCCTTGTGATAAAATATCCCGGAAGATTTAATCCCAACTAGAAATTCTACCCAGAGCATGATGGTGGATTTTTCACCGCCCTCTGAGATTGTATCAGGGTCACTTGGAATGGACAATTAATTCCAGTCTTGATGGCAACACCCACATCCCAGAATGAAATAGATATGTTGGAAATTATGCAACTTTTTACTTAAAATCTGATCGAACTAAATATAGATATTTCATTTGTGTGATGTGAGTGATCCACTCATGACACCTGTTAAGCCACTGGTCTTGAATTGATCCTTTCGTCTCACACTGACCTGCTGCTCACATATACATCATGAATGGATTACCACTATGTGGCGTCAGAGTGCTTAATTGGGATGTGGAAAGGAGCTTTACATTCTACCTGACCTGAAAACATTTGATGCTGATACTGGCTTCCTGAAATGAGATAGAATTTGATTACTGTGCTAACTGTTCGGATGCTGAGCGGCAGAAAGTTCTCAGAACTAAATGGGTATGTCAATATAGAAAGCAATTCTTACCAAATACAGTCACCATGACAGAGTGACCGTGTAAAGCCACACCTCTTTGATTAGCTTGACATCGATATACGCCGCTGTCGTCCAAGGTAACAGAAGGGACTGTGTAAACCACTAGGACCATGTTTTCTGTGCTTTCAGAAGGATGTGAATTGAGCTGCTGATTCATTGATCCATTCAGTGGCTGACAGCTATTTGAATGTACCTTACACCAATAAGTCACAAGAACATCTTGATGACAGAATAGAACTGTACAGTTCAATGTTAGACTGTCTCCAACATTATAGTTTAACTCAGCTCTGGGGTATTCTACCCTCAGTGAACAGGTGGAAACTGTGTTTTCTGAAAGAGAAAACAATCAAGAGTATATATTTTTATAATTTCAATATTGCAATCAAGAGAAGGGCACAAACAATATTTTCTTAATAAAAACACAGTTCTGTTATCATTCTATTTTTTTGAGTAAGAGTCCAGACCCGAAACGTCAGCTTTCCTGCTCCTCTGATGCTGCCTGGCTTGCTGAGTTCATCCAGCTCTACACCTTGTCATCTCAGACTCCAGCATCAGCAGTTCCTACTATCCCTGTCATCATTCTTCTATTTTTAAGTTGAGGGGAGAAAGATTTAAAAAAGACACGAGGCAATTTTTTTACGCAGAGGGTGGTTCACGTGTGGAATGAACTTCCTGAGGAAGTGGTGAATGCGGGTACAATTACAACATTTAAAAGACATTTGGATGGATATATGAATAGGAAAGGTTTGGAGGGATGTGGGTCAGGAGCAGGTGGGTAGAACTAGTTCAGTTTGGGATTATGTTCGGCATGGACTAGTTGGACCGAAGCGTCTGTTTCCCTGCTGTATGACTCTATGTACTTTTGTCTCTGTATGAAAATTCAGATGTGACTCACAATCAACATAAAATATTAGCCACTCAGAATTGGCCAAGATAATTGACAATCCTCATAGTCAGAGGCTGCTACTATATATATGAATACATATTCATTCATATAGTGTATATATTGTCTGTATCTGAAAATCCTGTTTGTAATCATTCATTGGTGTCCATCCCTTCAACTGTACAGGCCCCAATCTCCTCCCTCACTGAAGCTGTTGGAGTTTTTTTAAAACTCTCTCTACTCCATTTAGACACTTCTTAAAACCTATGTCTATCACCAACCTAGCCATTATTTCTTTCCGTGACTCAGTGTCAAATTTTCTTTGATAACATTCCTGTAAACTATGTTAGAATGGCTTGCCATGCTAAAGGCGCTATATGAATACAAGCTGTTGTTACTGTGTTGGTTTACCAAGCAGGAGGACCATTAAGTAAGGAGTATATAAGAGGGGAGCTCCTACCGGGAAGATCTAAACTTGTTGCACTGGTGCACTTCTTTACTGAAAAGTGGAGAAGCATTGCTGCAAGTTCAGAAGATCGTTGGGATATTAAAACTGATCATCTCGAGGATCTAGCCACAGAGGTAACCTCATTTCTGATGGTTTTATCACAGATTGTTAGCTGGAAGCAGAGAACACACAATAAATGAGAAGTGGATACAGTATAAGGTGCGAGTTGGTGCCCAGTGCTGCATGAAGTTTCAGAGAGAAGCTAGGGCATGACCCTGGAGGGAAATATGATTGAGGAGGAGAATTTTGCAGCCAATGGACATTGGGGAAAGAACTGCTAATGGATATTGGTGAAGACACTGGGGAAGCAGGACTTAATATGGGATAAGATGGAGGTGTGGCCTGAATTTGAATGTTGGTAAGATGGAGCTTCAAAGGTAAATGAGAAGAGACTGGAAGATTCAAGTGTGGAGGTGACAAACATACAGAAATGAGAAGGGCAGGGGGAGATGATGTTGGGAAGATAATTAAAGTGGTTTGAAACTTAGCTGAAAGTCAAATCAGTGTTATACGCCTATAGATTCAACCTGATCGTAAGGTGGAATTGAAGACTGTAGTATGGAGATCCCGAAGCTTGAAAAGGCAGAATTGACTTTTTGATAATAAGTTGTTATGGCTCATTCAGGATGTGATGTTGCACAGGCATGCAACCAGTCCTTAAGTTAAGTGGAGTTATGAGCTATGTGTGAAAACTGAACCTTGGCTTACAAATAATGTTACTGAGGGGCAGCATACAGAACAGGAACTGGAGAGGACCAAATAATTCTGAAAGTGCAAGAAGAGAGACTATTCTTTGGGCATGTTGCTGCTCCTCTGCAACTAACAAAAGGAGTGACTTTAGTAGTGGCAGGCTGGTAGTGCCTTGCGGAAAGAAGGTCAGAAGTCAGATGATACCAAGTTATAGTCCAACAGGTTTATTTGAAATCACTAGCTTTTGGACCACTGTCCCTTCTTCAGGTGACTTTCCCTGACGAAGGGGCAGTGCTCCAAAAGTTTGTGATTTCCAATAAAGCAGTTGGACCACAACCTGGTGCTATCTGACTTTTGACCTTGTTTACCCCAGTCCAACACTGGCACATCCACATCCTGGAGAAAGAAGACAGAGGACAGCAGATGGAGATAGATACTTCTGTATAATTAGGGGGTGAGGGGGAGGCATTGATCTAGTGGTATTATCACTGGACTGTTAATCCAGAAACCCAGATAATGATCAGGAGACCTGGGTTTGAATCCTGCCATGGCAGATGATGGAATTTGAATTCGATAAAAAAATGTATTAATGACCATTAATCCATTGTTGATTTTCGGGAAAACCCATCAGGTTTACTGATGTCCTTTAGGGAAGGAAATCTGCCATCCTTACCTGGTCTGGCCTATGTGTGTCTCCCAACCAACAGCAATGTGGTTAACTCCTAACTGCCCCCAGGCAAATAGGGATGGGCAATAAATGCTGTCCTAACGAGCGACTCCCTCATCCGTGAATGAATCAACAAAAAAAATTTAGCAGTTGGGGGTTTAATAGCCTGTTTCTCCACTAAATGCTGCTTGTAATGCTCCTGAGCCAATGGTGGAAGTTTGATATGGAGACCAGCTTGAATGGCGAAGATTGAGGGAAGACAGAGAGTAGATACTATTGAATTACTCAGGAATACGCAAATCCCAAGCCTCTTTTGGACAAACTGTCTTTTCCCACAATGGCAGTAATGAGTTACAAAGAGAATAGGATTGAATTGAAAGAGTGTTGTGTAAGCACAGTCATTGAAAGAATAGCAGAGGAAAGATTAGGGAAAAGAAACAAAGAAGCAAAGAATTTAGGTGTAACATCTTAGTGAATCAAGGCAAAAACGAACAAATGTTAAACAGAAAGATGCCTTTTGCACATGGTGAGAACAGGGCAAACATATAGAGTGGAAGGTGACTCATCTTCTCCATTTTCCTTTCTCCTTCCCTTCTTTGAGTTTTTCATAACACTTTCATTATTAAATGATGAAAAAAATTACACTTCTCTAGCTTTTTTAAATCTTCAAGGCATTCCAAACTGTTTCACAAACAATGGAGCACTAGAAGTGTAGCCGCTGTTGTAATAAAGAACAGCCACTGATTTACACAGAACAAGATTCCATGAACAGCAATGTGATGATAATCGAATAATTACATCGGTGTTTACTGAGGGATATGTATTGTCCAGAACTCCCAGAATAATTCCCATGCTCCTTTTGAAATTGTGTCTACTCTGATGAAGAGTCATCTAGACTCAAAATGTTAGCTTGCTGTCTGTCCGTCGGTGCTGCCTGTGATTTCCACCATTTTTTGTTTTCGGTCTGCATCTGCAGACCTCATTCTATGATCCAGGGTCAGAAACAGGAACAGAAAATAAAGGCAAATACAGCAACAGTGTATACCAGTAACAATTAACACCAGCCAATTTTTAATAATGACAGTAAAGAATCGCTACTGCTTTTAGTCCCCTTTACGTTTCTTCAGCCTTCCTGTTGATACCTGTGAAAGCATGTTCCTTCCCATATTTATTTAAAAAGCAAGACACTGCAGATGCTAGAAATCTTAACAAACACAAAGAATAGAAAAACACAGGGATACGTTTTCAGAACATTCTGAAAAAGAGTCACATTGGATTCTGAAACATTCACTCTGTTTCACTCTCTCCGACTTGCTGAGTTGCTCCAGTTTTTGCTTTGTTTCTTTCCATATTTACTGTCACAATTCGTTACTCTTTCAAAAATAATTTCAATGTGATTTGGGCTCAAGTGACTTTAAACCACAAGCTTTACTAAATTGAACAATTGTTCTTGCACAATTGTTCTATGGTAGGCATTAAATGACAAACAGTTAATGCAACCAGGTTATCCTGCAGGCTTCAACATCATTTAGCGTAATCATCATAGACAGCCTTCAAAGCTGAAGATTTCCCAACTCATTAGTGAGAACGCTAAGTTTTGGAAGGAAAATGTTTTATCTTATTACTAATGAGCTGCCAGTGGAAGTGGTGGAGGCTGTACAATTACAACATTTAAAAGGCGTTTGGATGGGTATGTGAAAAAGAAGGGTTTACAGGAATCTGGGCCAAATGCTGGCAAATGGGACTAGATTAATTTAGGATATCTGGTCGGTAGGGACGAGTTGGACCGAAGGGTCTGTTTCCATGCTGTACAGCTCTATGTCTCTATTCACCTGCATTGGCCTCCACACAAACATCTCTGTCTTTATCTTCAAGTAATTAATTATCCCACCAGGCTGATAGCACACCAGCATTTGAGATGAGCTGTTTGGTCAGTGCCCTATGCTCCTTGATCATCAACTGTCTTACAAACCTGAAATTATCCTTTGTAATGGGCGGGTTTGTCTTTTGCCTGTAAAGGTTTACTACTTAAAATTTATTCCCAAGCATAATGTGTTATCTTTAAGCTTGGGTGGTGAGTCAAGAACCAACACATGACAAGGACATTTTTAGTTGCTGTGCCAATATTAAAGTAATATCTTGCATAATTTTGATAGCGTCCATGACACCTTCCAATTCACCATCGCTTGTAGGATTTTCAATCACCTGTGTCTTTCTCTCTATTCATCCTGCTCTGAACTGACCCACTGATATGTTACTCTCCCTGTCCTTAAGCTTTCTTAAGATTGACCTATTAGATTATAATATTTAGTTGTATCCTCCATCTTTTATAATTACTCCTGTTCACCTCAAATGCCCTGATACTTTTTCTTCTGCAGAAGCTGTTATCTAAATACTGATCTAAAGCATGGAAATTACATAATTTTCACCAAAAAAATGCTGAAAGAGTGGGAGCTGAGGTTGGATATTCAATGATGAATAATTCATCTTGTGACTTCATTTCTCTACCACCAACAAGGAAAAAGTCAGGAGTCTCTGGAATGCATTCCATTTGTCTGGACTCAGTGGATGTAGTTTCAACAATACACAAGAAGGTCAATACATTTACAGCAAAGCATCCCATTTAATCAGCACCCCATCCACCTCCATAAACACTCATTTTCTCCATCACCAACGTAACATAACTACTATACATCTCCCAGAGGATTCACTGCAGCAATTTTCCAAACCCTGTTCAAGGGCACCTCTAAAGTCCATGACTTCTACCACTAGGATGTAAGGGCAGCAGGTGGAACATCATTATCTTCCAAGACTCTCACCACGTCCTAATATGGATATGTATCATAATTCCATCATTGTGACTGGATGAAAATTTCAGAAATCCAAAAGTAGCATCACCTTACCACTCAAAGTGAAGGGCAAGTAATTTATGAGCAAGTGATTTATTGCTGGCGATATCCTCATCTGGAGAATGAATCATTAGAAAGTGCAAAGGATTATGAAGTCTGTAAATGCCATTTCTTTGAACTAGATTCAATGCTTTCACCAAATTTTCACCGTCTATTCACTATTAAGAATTTTCGTTAGTTCCAACATGTCTTACCTTGCAATTGTATCACTGCCAGGAGGAGGAACAAGCCAATGGCGACTCTCAGCTGTTTGACAGGGATCATATTTTGCAACAATTTCTAAATCCCTGGGTTTAAAGTAAATAACATGTATTTGGATTGTCTGACAACCTAAACAGGTCTAATGTGAGGTATTCTACATTCCACTTCCCAGCTTCACTGTGTTCGCAGGCTGATTTAGTCATACAATGTAAAGATCACATCTCCTTTTGTTCATTCATGGTTCCTTTTTTTTTTCCTATTTCTTGTTTTTAAACTGTTTGAAGATTCATCGAACTGTTTGTACCCAACTCTAAATGGCCAGGTATCAATGGAGCCTACAGTGCGTTAGCAAACTATTTCACCATATGCATCATCAAGCTAATACTATTCTCATCCATCTCCATTTAAACATCATTTCCGGGGTCAAGAATGAGGATTCTGTTTGATTTCCATCTCTTCCTAGTCCAGGGATACAATACAAAACTCCTGTGATTTACTAACCTAAATGAGGGCAGTTATCTCCGCATAGACTTTTGTTTTGTCTTTGTTTTAATTCTGTCCCATTTATTTTTCAATATTTCCTCTGAATATTTCTTAAGGATTGTTTTGTTCTCATTATGATGAATGACGTCGATGCTGGGGCAAAAAGCCTTGATGGATCCAGTAAAAGTAAAGTCGCCATAGGGCTGCCCTTTCATTAGTGAGAGAAACAACTGGTGGTAGTTTAACCTGAGGGCCACAACACCTCAGGCAGGGGGCAAGGTTGAGAAGAATCCTTCATGGTAACCTCAGCCAGTGCAGGAATTGAACCCACACTGTTGGCATCACTCTGCATCACAAATTAACCATCCAACCCACTGAACTAATGTACAATATGGGCCATGTGCAGAAAATAACTTGTTTCTCTGTTTTGGCCAACAATGTGTATTATCGACGTGATAGTGTAAATTTCAGAACTTTAATAAGTGTTCATAGATTGAAAGGAGCAGCAATAATTCTGCCTGGAATAAACTATTAAAGGACAAGGACAAACTGTTATACAGGAATTGAAAGCAATTAGCCATGCCTGGGAAAAAAAGGAATTGAAGCCACATGAACAAAACTGTTTTGACATCTGCTCGATAATTGGCTGCCTTATGCCACTAGGATAAATGATTACCCTGTGGAAGAATTTAAGGAGTTAATCACACGAAAGCTGTGTCTTCAAACAGACAAGCCAATGACAAATGTAAGAGTGAACAAAGAAGTTACTCCTGATAAGAAGGCAAGATGCAATAGTTTGGATGAAAGCATTTAAAAGATCATCAATAATGTCACCCCACAGACCTGAAGGATTTTATAGGACTTCAACACCAGGATTCTTCAGCAGCAGAACATCGAAGAACAACGCTGGCCAAGGATCTAACCCTGAACATCCAGAGACGGACACTGTTGGGAATCGTAGCTAAATTCCATTAACTGGGTAATAGCCAGGTTGAGTTGTGAGGCTTAACTTGATTACTTGAGGGGTTTTATTTTGGTTGCTACATGCATTAAAGTTTAAATCATTGTTTCAGTACTCGATTGTATGAGATTTGCTAATAGGCAGCTGAATTAAAGATACCTTGGGGTAATTTACCCACAACAATCCTAAATCTCTGTGTCACTCCATGTTATGAAAGTAAAGGTTCTGAAGCAGGTAATTTTTATGTTGCATAGACATTAAAAATGACACACAGTCTTTGGGTGAAAGCAGTTGACATCTGTTGTTCTGCGCAGTTCCTGATGGTGCAAAGGAATTGTGCTCAACAAGTGAATATAAATTGCACCTACTGCTACTATGCATAAAACTACCTTGTCATGTCAGACAGGTGCTTCTTCTATTTACTTTTGCCAGTGGTCTACCCTCTCCCATTGATAAATAGACAGGCCTTAGACTCAGCAGAGAGAAAAGAGGAGTGGTGGTAGCAAACTACTCCCTATTAAATCAAAAGTTAAAGCATTTTTTAAAAAATTGCCAGCATCCAAGTTGAATAATAGGCGACACTTTGCCCATGAATTTGAGAGCATTTATGTAAACGTCTGTGCTTGTATCCTTGTGTGAGGGGAGGACATAGACATGGATTCGCTTGTATTCTTTAGAGCGCTATTGGTGTTGCACATGCAGTAGTATTAATAGTTTCAAATATCAGTACAGAGAGATGCACTTAATGTCAACTAACAACAACTTACATTTATATGGTGCCATTAATGTAGTAGAGTATCACACAGAGCTTCAAAGGAGCATTAAACAAAAAAAAATGAAATGAACAAAAAAAATCTCGAGGAGATTTCAGAATTAATTTTATAAAAGAGTGTTTTAAAAGAGGAGAAGCAAATGGAAAGACTCAGGATAGAACTCCAAAGTTTAGACTTTAAGCAGCTAAAGGCACAGTAGCTGATGGGACAATCTGGGCTGTGCAAGACGCAGGAATCTCTGGAGAGCTGGTGGAGTTTGACAGGTAAGCGATAGGTGAGGTAACAGATGGATTTGCAAACAAAGCAAAGGGGACCTTCAACTAAAGCGGTAAATTATCAAAATTCCTAACAAGTCGGACAGCATCTGAAAGAGGCAGGTTTGTCAGACAGTCTACATCATGGCAGAACATTAAAGCAAGTAGAAATGTGGCCAATCTACAGGGCAGATTTTCCTCATTGTTTAGTGACAAGGATCTCATGGATACGTTAGCAATAAGAAAATTAGTGAGAGGTAATACATCCATCATGCAAATACCCTGGCTGTACTGTAGACATTCAATCTCCCCAATTGCTTTTATATGATCCACTCAGACGATCCCTAACTGGAAAACATCATTAGAACTTCTTACTCTGTCTACTGTTCATTATGGAAGGAGTTAAAATTCCCTCCTCTCCCTGTGGATCAGAGAATCATGTCTGCAAAATTGTCATAGAGTCATACCGTACAGATACAGACCCTTCAGCCCTGCTCATCCATGCCAGCCAGATTTCCTAAAATGAACTCTTCCCATTTGTCTGAATTTGGCCCGTATCCCTCTAAATCTGTCCTATCCATGTAACTGTCCGAACGTATTTTAAATGTTGTAATTGTACCCTCCTCTACCACTTTGTCTGGCAGCTCATTCCTTACACACACCACCCTTTGTTTAAAAAGATTTCCCTCAGGTCCCTTTTAAATCTTTCCCCACTCACCTTAAACCTATACCTTCTAGTTTCGTATTCCCCTGCTCCGGAGAGAAAACCTTTGCTATTCACCTTATCTATGCCTCTCATGATTTTATAAACCTCGCTAAAGTCACCCCTTAGCCTCCTACCTTCCAGGAGAAAAAGGCCCCACCCTATCTAGACTCTCCTTATAACTCAAACTCCCTAGTCTCAGTAACATCCTTGTAAATCTTTTTTGCACACTTTCCAGTTTAATAACATCCTTCTTGTAGCAGGGCAAATAGAATTACACGCAGCACTCCAAATGTTGCCGTAGCAATGTCCTGCACAGCCGTAACATGAGGTCCCAACTCCTGTACTCAATGCTCTGACTGATGAAGGCAAGCATGCCAAACACTTTCTTCACAATCCTGTCTACCTGTGATGCCACTTTCAAGAAACTGTGTACCTGCCCCCCTAGGTCTCTGTGTTCAACAACACTCCCTGGGGCCCTACTATTAGCTGTGTAAACCCTGCCCTGGTCTGTCTTACCAAAATGCAACACCTGTCATTTACCTGCATTAAATTCCATCTGCCATTCCTCAGCCCACTGGTCAATGTTGATCAAAATCCAGTTGTACCCTTATATATAATGTTCATGATGTGGAGGTGTTGGTGTTGGACTGGGGTGGACAAAGTCTGAAGTCACAAGACACCAGGATATAGTCCAATAGGTTTATTTGAAATCACAAGCTTTCGAAGCAGTGCTCCTTCGTTAGGAGCGCTCAAACTTCACCTGACAAAAAAGCGGTGCTCCAAAAGCTTGCGATTTCAAATAAACCTGTTGGACTATAACCTGGTGTCATGTGAGTTCTGACCTTATATAATCTTCATCACTGTCCACTATACACCAATTTTGGTATCATCCATAAACTTACTAAGCATGTCTCCTATGTTCTCATCAAAATCATTTCATCCTAAACGTGTCACAGAATAGCCACTAATTGACTTCTATGAAAATTATAAATGTATTTATCAGATGACTATAGCTGGAATTAGTAGGCACTTCCACACAACAAACATCCAAGCTCACTGTTAAAGCTTAAAATATTGATAGAGCTGGATATACTGCTTCCATTTGGATGGAACATCTTACAACTAGTTTCTAGGTACAACAGGTACATCTGTTGTAGACATGCATAATAACATCTCTGAACTGTTTGATCAGGAAGATTTTAAAGGTTTCCCTGTCTATCTGTCCATCTGCGATAGGGTTAGGAGGAATTTGCTGATCAGTTTTTATTCCCTACCAACATGATGCCCCAAAATGCCCCACTGTCACGTTTATTAGCCCAGAACTAACATGCCCCCGACTTCTTTCAATTTGACCGGTGATGTTAAGACGTTATGACTGGAAAGTTAAAATCCCTTACTATTACAACTCTATTACTCTTATAGCTATCTGCGATCTCCTTATATATTTGCTCCCCAACTTCTCGCTGCCTATGGTACAATTCCATCAAGATGATCACCCCCTTCTGAGGGAACTTTGCAGATCCACCCACATAGCTTCACTGGACAATCCCCAGGAATGTCCTCTCTAAGTACTACCATGATGTTTTCCTTAATCAAAAATGCCATTCTCCCTCCTCTATTGCCTCCTTTTCTACCCTTCCTATAGATACCTTCCCAGAATATTGAGGTGCCAGTCTCTCCCTCCCTCAGCCATGTAATAGCTGTGACATCCCAGTCCTATTGAATCATAGAACACTACAATGAGCAAACAGGCCAAAGAGTCCACGCCAACCTTCCAAAGAGCATCCCACTGAGATCTCCTGTATTTCCCATGGCTAATTCACCTAGCCTACACATCCCTGGACACTGAGCATTTTAGCATGGCCAATTGTCCTAACCATAGTCCCGTCCATGCTCTGAGTTCATCTGCCTTATCTCTCAGGCGTCTTGCATTGAAAAAAAGCAGTTTAATTCATAAGCCTTACTTCACTTTCTGACGTGCTCTGTGGTGTTGCTGTTTCTCAAATCTTCCATCAAGCCCCTTTGTCTACCGGAAATTTAAATAAACCTTTAGACTGCGAACTATAATTTCTTGACAAATAGCCAGTTCTTCCCAGGAGTGTGGACATGATTATATGCATTATTTCTGACTTTCTAAACTTAGGATTCTGATCCATTATAAAATAAAGCTTCTGACTCATGCGAGAGTAGTGGGATAGCTAGCTGAGTCCCCAGGGAATAGTTGTTCTCCTGCTTCTGCTAATCTGCGATCTGTTTAAATTTCTATTACCATTTGTTACTGACCAGATGCGAGAAACTCTGTTTTGTGGTTTGTCAATGGCTTGTGCTGCTTTCAAAAACAGGAAACATTTGACCCATTTAGTCCACTACACCTACACACTCTGTGCTGGTGTCTGTTAGATGTATGTTTCATTGTGCATGCATCAGAGATTATAAGGTATAGAGCTGGATGAACACAGCAGGCCAAGCTGCATCAGAGGAGCAGGAAAGCTAACGTTTCTGGCCTAGACCCTTCTTCAGAAAAGGGCCCTCTCTTTCAATTCTTCAACTGTACTTGGAAATCTTCC
>JAHRHZ010000025.1:16713300-16726868 GCA_024137785.1 Ginglymostoma cirratum | reverse complement strand
AAGGGTTTAGGCCCGAAACGTCAAGTTTTCCTGCTCCTATGATGCTGCTTGACCTGCTGAATTTTAGTTATGTTCTCATTCAAATCCTTTATTTAAAACTGTACTGCTGATAGAAATGTAGAAAAATAATGGACAGATTTTGAATGGCTGAACCTAATCATTGTGTTGGGAATAGCAGGATGTATCATTGTGGGATCTCCTTTGTATTTTTGTATTGGACATTGACGCATTATCTATCGTGGCCTATTCTAAGTAACCACTATCACAAACTGGGATTGTACTATAGACATCCCCAGTAGTCAGCAGGAAATTGAGAAACAAATTTGTAAGGAGATCTCAGTTACCTGTAAGAATAATAGGGGGGTTATGGTAGGGGATTTTAACTTTCCAAACATAGACTGTTACTGCCATCGTGTTAGGGATTTGGATGGAAAGGAATTTGTTAAGTGTGTACAAGAAAATTTTCTTATCCAAAATGTGGATGTACCTACTAGAGAAGAAGCAAAACTTGACCTACTCTTGGGAAATAAGGTGTCAGTGAGGAAGCACTTTGGGGCAAATGATCATAATTCTATTAGTTTTAAAATAGTTATGGAAAAGGATAGACTCGATCTAAAAGTCGGAGTTCTAATTTGGAGGTAAGCCAATTTTGACGGTATTAGGCAAAAACTTTCGAAAGTTAAATAAAAACCGAAAGAACTGCGGATGCTGTAAATCAGGAACAAAAACAAAGGAGATAGTAGGAACTGCAGATGCTGGAGTCTGAGATAACAAGGCGTGGAGCTGGAGGAACACAACAGGCCAGACAGCATCAGAGGAGCAGGAAAGCTGATGCTTTGGGTCAGGACCCTTCTTCAGAAATGGAGGAGAGGAATAAATAGAGAGAGGGGGAGGCGATGATGGAAAGTCACTAGAGGAGCATATAAGTGGAGAGAAGACGGACATGTCAAGGAGGCGGGGATGAAGCCAGTACAGGCGAGTGTAGGTAGGGAGTTGGGATGGGGTTTGGTCAGTTGGGAGAGAGGGGCAGGTAGGAACAAAAACAAAGTTGCTGGAAAAGCTCAGCAGGTCTGGCAGCATCTGTGAAGGAAATAAACAGAGTTAACGTTTCGCGTCCGGTTCTGAGGAAAGGTCACCGGACCATATTAACTTTCAAACATTCATTGTGGGGGGAGGGGTGGACATTTGCAGGTAAAGGGATGGCTGGAAAATGGGAAGCCTTCAAAGATAAGAAAACAAGAGTCCAGAGAAAGTATGTCCCTATTGGGGTGAAGTGCAAGGCTGGTAGATGTAGAGAATGCTGGATGACTAAAGAAATTCAGGTTTCTGAGCAAGAAAAACAAGGGAGCATATGTCAGGTATGGGCAGCAGGGATCGACTGAATCTCTAGAGTAGTATAAAGTAACAGGAGTATATTTATAAGAGAAATCAGGAGGGCAAAAAGAGGACATGAGATAGCTTTGGCAAATAGGGTAAAGGAGAATCCAAAGGGGTTCTACGAATACATTAAGGACAAAAGGATGACTAGGGAGAGAACAGGGCCCCTTCACCTGACGAAGGAGCAGCACTTTGAAAACTTGTGACTTCAGATAAAGCTGTGGACTATAACCTGGTGTCATATGACTTCCAACTTTGTCCATCCCAGTCCAACACTGGCACCTCCGCATCATACCATTTAAAAGGCATCTGGATGGGTATTTCAATAGGAAGGGTTAAAGGGATATGGGCTAAATGGTGGCAAATGGGACTAGATTAATTTAGGATATCTAGTCAGCATGGATGAGTTGGACCAAAGTGTCTGTTTCCATGCTGAGGAACTGGCGGTAAAGCAGGATGTTTATCAATGTAGCAACATTGAAATAAAGGCACAGTCTGTATATTTTATTTGTTTACACATTTAGATGTGAGTCAAGATGTGTGAGGAGGTGATGGAACCACAGTGAGACCAGTCTGCACATAGGAATGTGATTATGAACCATGTGTTAACTTGCAATCTATTAAGATCTGGCATTGTGCTTTTTGCTAAAATCTCATAAATATTATTTCCTAACTAAACAAATTGTTATATTGTGTGCTAAGTTCATCGACATCTATAAAGGAAAAAAGTGAAGATGGTGTTTTAAGTTTAAGATGCTTCTTTGGTAATAATTATGTTATTCACCTTGAAGATTTTTAGATAAAAGTTTTGGGATGAAACTATATATTTGGTTTAATGTCATTTGCTGTTGGAATTTAAAGGTATTATCGAATTTGCAGATCTTCACTGATTGCAAAGTTAACAAATGGTTCATAATCACATTACTGTGTGCAGACTAGTCTCACTGCGGTTCCATAATCTCTTCACACATCTTGAGCCACATAT
Organism: Ginglymostoma cirratum; assembly: GCA_024137785.1. NCBI lineage: Eukaryota > Metazoa > Chordata > Chondrichthyes > Orectolobiformes > Ginglymostomatidae > Ginglymostoma > Ginglymostoma cirratum. The sequence goes on along the minus strand of JAHRHZ010000025.1, from coordinate 16,724,506 downwards.
ATAGGTATATTGATAAAATAGTATGTGTTTTTGAATATGGATACAGTGATAAACATCCTGCTTTACTGCCAATTAAAATTCTTTTTGTTGAATATTTTCAAGGGGCAGGAAAAAATTTAAACTCAAGGTGAATTTATATATTAGAATAAGTGTAATTAGTTCTTTGTTCCTAAAATACTAAGACTTAAATGGTAACCTTGAAAAAATTTGATAAACTGGAAGGGTAGGGGCTAAGAGCTAGGAATGCATAAGTTAGTAGTGGAAATGTTGCTGGATACAGAATTTGAATGTCAACACCTCATGACAGATGACTTGGCATGCCATTTATTCCCGTAATTTTCATGTTAATCTTATTTTAATTAAGATTCTAGGAAGCTACAGTATCAATAAGCTTCTGACATTTCGAATGTTAAATCTTTTACATGTTTAACTCCACCAACAGCTTTGCAACTACATGAATAACCAGACCCATAATCTACTGCAAGGTGTAGATCAGCCGAGTGTAGGAGCTTAAATAAACTCTGCAAGTTTATTTAGAAGTGCTGGTTTACTAGAATTAGGTCTGGAGCAAACCCAATATAATAATATGCTGTTGCAAATCAAACCGCTATCAAGCAGCCGAGGTTGAGGAAGGGTCACCAGACCCGAAATGTTAACTCTGATGTTTTCTTCACAGATGCTGCCAGACCTGCTGAGCTTTTCCAGCAACTACTGTTTTTGTGTCCATTATCAAGCAGCCAGTTGGAAGTGGATTTCAGGTCTCTGGACTCCTCTGCCTTTGGTAGTCTTTTGAGTTATCTGTATTGGCATTAAAAATATCTGGAAAAATGATGGTGGTCAGTGTAGAAATGGTGCATGGATTGACCTGCAGTTTCTCTTTTTCAGGAAATGGAAATCGTGCCTGTCCAGTGAGTGTAATCTATCCCCGATCTACATTGCACCGCACCGTGGGAGACAGTCTAACGCTAAATTGTACAGTTGAATTCTGTGCTGAACAAAATACTTCAGTATACTGGTGCATAATTGAGGCACGAGGTTGTCATCCAGTGTCTGAAAATGAGCTTAGTTACAACCATGACCACGAAGGAAACATACTTGTCAGTTACACAGTTGCCTCCCTGAACTACAGTGACAGTGGCACCTTCCGCTGTGAAGCTTCTCAAGGAAATGTGATAGCAAGGGGTCATTCCATTGTTGTAAATGTGACTGGTAATTATTTTAATGTGCCTCATTATTAAACCCACAAGAACATGCAACATAATCTTCTTCTTCCTCCCCCACATTGTTGTTCTTGATAGAGAAGAATGCAGAGTAAGATTGTTCTACCCTGGGGTTCAGCATTGAGCACAATTTCCTCAGGATACTTTGAAATCACTTGATTGAAAGAGTGAATAGGCTCAGTGCCTGACACTTGAGGACTATTGAGGCACAGATAATGTTCAACACTAACACAGGAGGGTCTTGTGATGCAGTGGTAGAGTCTATTCATTTGAAGCAGGAGGTATAGATTCAAGTGCCCATTCACTCTGAGCTATGTCAGACATTTTTGAACAGATTAGCAAATATCCGTTCTACACTAATGTAGCATGTGAATCAGACATAACTCTAATAACCTAACTCATTGCAACTAAATCACCATTACTTTCTACTTTAAAGTAAGGGCACTCCTCTGAAATTATGCTTTTAATATTTTCACTTGATAATTGTTGAATTTTTAATGAGAATTTTGTTTCTGTCCTTTCCAAACCTACATCTTTCCTTCCAATCTCAGATTTTCCAATAAATGTTTTTCATTCACCTTGCTTTCTTACAATAACTTCAACTGAGATATTTGTTTTTCCTCCTTCTCACAAGCCCATATAATCTGTTTATTGATATATTAATTTTATTTCAATTTGTTTTCCTTCCATTTTTAATGTCAAAATTTCTCCTTTTTCTCCTGCAATACATTTTCTTTATTAAATGGCTTGAACATTCTTTTAACTCTGTATTCAACTTGGTTTCATTAATGCTGTGCATACTTGATAGGATGTCCTAGGTACAGGAAACCAGATGTCCAGGGTGCAGAGAGGACTTGTCTAGGTACAAGTCTGGGGATGTTTTATGTCTAAAGCAGAAGTATTCTACATGCCTAGTTCCAGTAATTGTTCCCAGTTCATTGAAACTATCTAACTTACCCCTGCAGGACATGAAAGGAACTTGAAGAAGATCAAATTGGGGTCCAAGTTCCCATTGATGCATTGAATGAGAAACAGTTCCAAAGTGAGCTTAAGCCTATCATAGGGAAAGAGTACATGGAACTTTGCTCACCGTGTAGCTATGTCGGAGGGCCCTTGTGGTGCAGTATTAGCAGCCTACCACTGAGTCAGGAGGCCTAGGTTCAAGACCCACCTGCTGTGGCAGTATATAATTGTATCTCTGAACAGGTCTATTAGAAAATATTTACACTTATTCTGGTTTGACTTGGCAGTGCTTAAGGTTGACACAGGGTGCCTAAAATGGAAACAGTCACATTCTCATGGATCATTACCTTTTATGTTGATAAGATCAATGGGGCTGTTTGGCTAGCAAGAATTTATAAGAAAAAAACATTTACATCCTATATCTTTGAGTTTACATCAGAGACACACACAGAGAACATCAAATCTGAAACAACTTCTAAAGAGTAGAAACTGATCACAGAACAGAGAGCTGAGAAAAATCACTTGTATTATTATACTTTGTTAATGTCCTGTACGATTGCTGTTCATTAACAGAATATGTTTTTCAGAGGCTTCTGATGCTCCATTAATACCAGTGGAACGCACTGACAACACATACAAATGGTACCTTTTGATCATTCTGCCCCTGTTTGTGGTGATATTATGTATCATGCTATGCTGTCGAGGTAAGCACCAGAAGGAGAGAACACTCATTTATCATCATTACCAGACGAACATAGCTCATTTGTTGCCATGTGTATTGATACTAATTGTTGATTCTCTTTTTGAAGAAAAACGAAGATTGGTACTGAAGAGAGAAAGAGCACGAGTAAAGGTAACTGAAGTGGTGTGCGAGGCAACATTCAAGGAAAGAATGCTTATGAGAATGTACAAATGCATGAAATTGCGGCTGGGGGGGGGGAACCAGAGGTGGGTGGTTGAGGTATGGGGGAGCACACAAACACCACTTCAGCCTGCTCCACCATTCAATAGATCATGAATGATCCACCTTCTTGCTTTATTCATTGACTCTTATTGTGTCAAACTCATTAAAAATTCAATGACTGAGCATTCACGCTCTCTAGTAAATTAACTCCAAAGATTCACAGTCCTCATGGTGAAGAAATTTCCCCTCATCTCAGTACTAAATGGCTAACCCCTTTTTTGAGTCAGTGTCCTCTAGTTCTAGACTCCCCGTTTGGGAGTTGGGGTAGTGAAACTTACTTTTAGCATCTAATTCAATGATGGCTCAAAGGATAAGTATATTTCTCAATGTGAGACAGGGCTATGAAGAGCCAGAAAATCTTTGGTTTGACCAACACTTTGGCTGAGGTCAGCTAATATAACAAAATGGGGATTTATAGTTTGGTGATATATTTTGGCCCAGCATCCTGGAATAGGGAGAGGAAACACTGCTCAGTGCTCCTGCTCCTGATCATTATCTCATGAATGCAGCCCAAACTACACTCAGCAGAGACCAAGTGAGGACAGCAGCACATTCAAGGCTTGCATTCCATGATGAAGATGCCACCCCGGTCCATAGAATTGCACTCCAGCACGAGTCAGGTCCTTTTGGGTAAGGCAACTAAACCAGAACCCACTGGGTCAAGCTAATAAATAGCTTCAGCTGTACTCCAGTCAGTAACTTGTTAGTCTCTGAGTTGTAGTTGCATTTTCCAATCCAGAGGCAATGGGGCAGAACTGGAGGAGTGCTGCAATATTTGGAGGCATGTTCTTTTGGATGAGATGACACCTTTAGTGGAAGTAAAATATCTCATTTGCTTTTTTGAAGAAGAGCAGGTGAATTCTCACCAGTGTATTGGCAAATTTTGACCCTTGGACATCACCTGCTGAGTATTGTACTGCTGTTTGTAAAGACTTATTGTTTGCACATTGACCATTGAGTTTTCAACCTTGAAACAATGACCATACTTCAAATGTATGCCATTGGCTGTGTAGCACTTCAGAATATCCAAAGGACATGGAATTTGTTATATAAATCCAAGTCTTTTTGCTTAGAGGTCTATGGGCATGAATGAAAGATTAAAACTACAGATTTTGCTCCCAAACTAAGGTACCTTTCTCATATTAAATCCTATCGCTCTCCAAGTTTCAATAGGTGTGTTATAATCATTCTTCATGAAATTTGTCACGCATCTCGACATGGAATATCCCAAATCATCAATCCCTGCGATAGTACCAGCCCAAAAAGGAGCAGAAATAGAACAGAATTTCCTGCATTAGTACCATTTGGGAATATGGGACAAATAACTCCTGGGCATTCGTTACTGAATATAAAAACACGTCCTTGATTAGATCCCAGCCTGTAACTCACTGTTGAGCACCTGGTAATCGATATGTAACTCCGCTTACATCGTTTGATAAAATTCCAGCCTTTAACTCTCCAGGTATGTGTCATTCAAGGTTTAAATTCAACACTTCGTCCCACTGCCAGTGAAGCTACCCATTTAGATTCCAGTAAATAACTCACTCCAGGGTACCTGTTATTTGTAGCATAAACTATTTGCACCTTACCATTGGATTCCAGACTGTTACTCAGTCCAGGTAAACCATTAATCTATTTCTGAACAATGCAAGACTCTTGATTAGATTCCTGCCTGTAAATGTCTTCCATGTTTCTGTTATTGCATATATATACTACTGGAACTCTCAGATTAGATGCCTCCTCATATTTGCTACTGAGTCTTCCTCGCATTTATGATTCAGATTATTTAAAATTCATCAATATAATGCAAACACTCCATTGCATATTACAAAAAGCAGTAGTTATTTATAGCGAACAAATCCAATACAATCTGGAGTTCCCTTCAAAAGTACTTAATTAGATGTAAAGAGCTTTGGGGTGTGAGTGGTGAAAGGTGCCATTGTAAGGTAGCTCTTCCTGTTAGTGAGCAATAGAACTGCAGGATATGCCCTTTATGAGTGGCTGCTGGGAATATAAATTTAACAACGTTAATAACCCGTGTTTAGTCTTTGATTATAAATTATTATTGCTTTTTGAAGTGAATTTTCTGGTTAAATGAGTTTGAAGCTGAGCAATCTCCCTGAGAGTAAATTTTGATCATTAGAAGTAACTTGCATTTAAGTAGTTCCTGTTTCACCTTGGGTCATGACAAAACAGTTTACAGTAATGACATACTTCTGAAGTGCATTCACTGTTCTAATATAGGAAACATGGCAAAAACTTTGTGTGCAGCAATGTCCCACAACGGCAAAAGTAAAATGGTGGAAACATGCAATAAGCCGCTCATTACATGCATACAAATTAGGAGCAGGAGTAGATCTTTCCCCATTGTCTACCATTTGTTAAGATCATGGTTAATTGATTGTGGCCCCAACTCTACTTTCCTGTCTATGCACTAAATACTTGAATCCCTTGTTAATCAAGCTATCTAAGTCAGTCTTAAAAATATTTAATATCCATGCTTTCCTGTTCTCTAGGGAAGAGAATTCCAAAGGTTAACCCTCTGAGAGAGAAAAAAAAGGTCTTCATCTCCATTTTAAATGTGAGACCTTTTAGTTTGAATCTGTTTTCCCCGAGTTCTAGTCTCTCCCATAAGGGCAAACATACTCTTAGTGTCTAATGTTTGTCGTGGGTAAAGGTAGAGATGATGGACTTCTCAGGTTATAAACTCTTTGTCGTAATGGCTGCAGGTGTTCAGTCTAGGCCTCCATTCATCGTCATTGTAATAGCAGAAGGTTAGAGTCCGGTAAACTAGAGTCAAATTTGCATTATTGTTCTGGCCAGCTTGAATTGAGAGCCCCATAAAAGAAAGAATTTACGATTATACAGTGCTTTTCATGATTTCAGAACATTCCAAAGTGATTTAAAGACAACAAAGTGCTTTTGAAGTGTACACACTGTTGTGATAAAGCAAATACAGCAGCTGAAGTAAAGACAGAGGTTACTGGAGAAACTCAGCAGATCTGGCTGTTCTGTGAGAAGAAAGCAGAGTTAACGCTTTGAGTCGAGTGACTCTTCATCAGAACTGGTAGTAGCCAGAAGAAAGTGGTATTTGTGGAGTGGAGAGGGGTGGGGGGAAGAGGCAATAAGAGCTAATAGTAAGAAAATGGGTTAGCTGTGCTGAATGCAACTCCTCTAATGTCATAATGGGCCTAGGTGTACATGCGAATGCGTGACTGTGCTAAAAGCAACCCTTGTCATAACAGGAGTGAATGTGGAAGGATAGAATCAGGCTGTAAAGTTGTTGGATTCAATGTTGAGTCTGAGAGGCTGCAGGGTCCCCAACCAGAAAATAAGGTGTTGTTCTTTGAACATGCACTGAGGCTTGCTGGAATACTACAATGTAGGGGAGCCCACGTTGTGAACAGCAAATACAGCAGACTAGATTGAGTCAAGTACAGGTGAATCACTGCTTCACTTGGAAGATATGCCTGGGACCTTGGAAAATGAAGAGGGAGGAGGTAAACAGGCAGTTTATTATAGCTTCTGTGATTGCATGGGAAGGTGTCATGGGGGTGCAAGGAGATGTTGAGAATTGAGGAGGTGTGGATTAGAGTGTTATGGAGGGAATGGTCCCTGCAGAATGTTGACGAGAAAGGGAACGGGAATATGTGTCTGGCTGTGGCATTCTGTTGGAGGTGATAAAAATGGTGGTTTATAATCCTTTGTTCTATGATTTACAGCAGCTAATTGACACACAGCAAGCTCATACAAACAGCAATATCATAATGATCAAATGAATCTGATTTAGTGAAAGTGGTTGATTGATTAATGTTTATTGTCAAGTATTAATGGAGATTTGATCATTAAAGAGAGGTTAATTCACTTTTGGGCATTTTACAGAAAACGGACAAGCCCTAGTAATATTTCCATCCACCGAGTAATGTATTCATGTATATTTATCCAATAATATTTTTATGTTTGATCCTTTCCAGGGTGTTACCCTAGCTTCTTCATTACCCAACATCGCAGCGATTACCCCTGAGCTGTCTTCTCTGACCGGCACAACTGAGCTACACGGAGCGGAGTCTTATGTAAACATAAATCACATGGAGCCCTTTTATGTAAATGAGACATTTTCCATAAATGAACAGTATGAAGAATCTATTTATGAAAATGATGCTCTTAACCAATAATGAGTCTTGATTATGTGGCTATTGATGAACTTGTCAAGAATTTCTTCTTCCATCCAATGTTTTTGCAATTGCTTTCTTTTCTTTTGATCCAGAGGCATAAAGACTTCAAGTCTTATTTCAGAAAGTTGAACAAGTAATCAAAGTTGACAAACCCAGCGCAGTATTGAGAGAGTGCTGCACATTCAGAGGCACTAGTCTTTGGAAGTGACATTAAACCAAGGCCCTGTCTGCCCTTCCTGTTGGCCACAAAGGACCCAGTAACATTATTTTGGAAAGCAAGTTGAAGCTTGTTGTGTAAAAATTTGGTACATTTGGCCCCTCAAAGCTGTCTGCCATTCAATAAGATTGCAGCTGATCTGTGTCCTAATTCCATTTATGCGTCTTACATTGTTTAACACCTATGCTTAAGAAAAATCAATCAACAAATTTCAGAATTAAAAGTATTAATTGAGAGTCTTACATTTCCACCTCCGATTTAAATGTGCTATCGTTTGGGTTATACCCGTATTCATTTTACAATGAAGGTTAAACATGGATGTTGTATGTCATTAGTACTTCAGTTTCTAGAAGGAAGCCTTGGGTAAGCTAAAACTGGGTGGGAGGAAGCCTGTGTGGGAGGAGAAAGCACCAGTGCAAACATGTTGGGTCAAATGAGCAGTTTCTGTTCTGAAATTTCTAACTAATTCTACACCAAGGACATCAGGGGTTATTTATAATGACTAACCCTCCATTTGCTACCGTTGGGCACAGATAAAATGAGTAACTATAAAAGAGAAATTTACAAATTACCTGGATGTGTGCAGATCTGACAACACTCAAGAAGCTTGACAACATCCAGGTCAAAGCAGCTGCTTGATTGGCACCACATCCACAAGAATCTACTCAATAGCAGCAGATTGCTATCCAAAAGTGCACTGCAGAAATTGATACTTAGACAGCACCTTCCAAACCCATGAAGACTTCCATTTAGAAGGACAAATACATGGGAACACCACCAGCAAGGTCCCCTCCAAGCCACTCACTATCCTGATTTGAAAATATATTGCCATTCTTTCACAGTCACTGGGTCCAAATCTTGGAATTACCTCCCTAAAGGCATTGTAGGTCTCGCTAAGCACATGGACAGCGGTGGCAGCTCACCACTACCTTCTCAAAGGCAAGTAGCAGGGGGGGAGTAAATCCTGGCCAGCCAGTGATGCTCACATCCCACAAGTGAATAAAAAAAACTGAGCTGCATTTGAGACTGCACACTTGAATCCTTCCACTTCATGTGGTGGATTCCTAGGCTGGAATTTTTAAGATCATGTTAGAAGCAACATTTATTGAATGTGGTTAGGAGCAGTAATTTGGATTGGAATCTGTATTAGGTCCTGTCCCTTTAAGGCCATCTTCAAAAATTCCAAGGGTGGTGTAATCTTCTCCAACCTGCACCCCTCCCCACCACTCTGATTGTGACATGACATCATGAGGTGGGACAAGTGCTCCTTGTAATTTTATTTCAGAATGTGAGAGTGAATTACTTCCTCCTTTAATGTTTTCACATGGCCGTGAGCCCACACTTATTTGAAAAGGTAGAATTGTCCGCAGCCTGCATGGAGAACTTTGGGATGTTACGTTGCCATTAGCTTACAGACAATATTGTATGGGACTGAAATTCCACTAATTCCAGCAAATATACAACCAGTATATACACATATACATTATACATATATATATACATATACATGTATATATATATACACACACACATACAACCAGATCTGACAGATTGATTATTGATGGGCAACAAACAACAACATAAACAATAACTCACTGGAACCTTTTGAAGCATTGAAGGAAACCATTCTGTCTATTGTGTTTGGAAGAGCTGTCCAAGTTAGTCCCCATCCAGCCCTTTATTCCTTTTGTTACTGCAATGTTTCCCTTTTCAAGTATTTATCTAATTTCTTTTTTGAAAGTTGCTATTGAGTCTGCTGTTGCTGTTAGGAAGTTTATTCCAGATCATATCAACTCACTGCAAAAGATGAGTCCTCCTTATCTAGCTTCTGGTGCTTTGAAAATTACCTTAAATCTGTGCCCTCTAACCACTTGCCCTTCTATTGATTGAAACTGTTTCTCCCCATACACTCCATCAGAATCCCTGATGATTTTGAAAACTTCTATTAGGTCTCTCTTTAGCCTTTCCCATTCACAGAAGAAAAAGCACCACTTGTCTAATGTCTCTGCACAACACTGGTGCCTGGTTTCATTCTGGTAAACCTCTCTGCATGGTCCATAAAGCTATGCCATTCATCCTGAAGCACGATGCCCTGAGATGAGCATAAAATAATTTATTTTATCTATTTCAATTTATTTTCTTCTACATCTCCAGCTGAATGTGCAGGTGTGAATGTTCGTCTTCCTATGGAGCAAACACCCAATGTTCATCCAGCTCCACGCATCATTATTGGCACAGTGTTACTTCTGTTATGCAAATGATTATATACCTGGGATTTGACCCTAATCCTATTGCACTAGATTCTGCCCAAGACATCCAGCAACACAGTGACCTGAACAGAATGTCCACACTCTAAGTGATAAATTGAATCACATAATTTCATTCCTGGATTTAAGGTCTAACTCATCTATGTAGGAAACATCTAAAAGTATCTCCACATGTCCAAGATTAATTGTACTATTTAATAGCCTATATATATGTTGAGAATTATAGTAATTAATGTGGTCTGTTGCTTCCTCTTTGTTTTCTGTTCATAATTTTTACAGTTTATTAATAAAATGATTTAAACATCTTCTAATTGTGAATCAGTCCTCTAATAGACTCATCAGATTTTCTAACTAGATTGATTCCAAACCACTATTCTGTTAGCCAGTGTGCACATAAGAACTGAAGTATTCAATGCTTTGTTTCATGTGTGATTGATTAAGCCATTTGGATAACTAATCCTTGTGAGCGCTGTTGGGGTGTAGTAGTAGTGTCCCTATCCCTCGATCAGGAGATCCAGATTCAAGTCCCACCTGCTCCAGAAATGCATCATAACATCTCTGGACAAGTTGATTAGAGATCTTTATACACCGCTCGATTGCCCAAGCTTGTGGTTGGAGATGATGCTTTAAGTACCAACACTTGGGAATACTCCAGAAATGATATGGGCTCTGAGCTGTGACCAAACCTATGTGCAAATCCTATCTGTTCCTAGATGCTTTAAAGTTTAATAAATAACTTTTAGCTAAGAATTATCTCTGCATTTTTCTGAGATATTCAATCATAAGATACAATGCAACCTTGTGAATATATAATAGGAACTTTTAAAAGCAGCTGCTCAAGGTAATTGAGATAAAAGGTACTGCAGTTGCTGGAGAATCCGAGATAACAAGCATGGGGCTGGATGAACACAGCAGGTCAAGCAGCATCACAGGAGCAGGAAAACTTGACGTTTCGGGCCTAAACCCTTCATCAGAAATGGGGGAGGGGAAGAGGGTTCTGAAATAAATAGGGAGAGAGGGGGAGGCGGATAGAGGATGGATAGAGGAGAGGATAGGTGGAGAGGAGGCAGACAAGTCGAAGAGGCGGGGATGGAGCCAGTAAAGGTGAGTGTAGGTAGGGGGGTAGGGAGGAGATAGGTCAGTCCAGGGAGGACGGACAGGTCAAGGGGGCAGGATGATGTTAGTAGATAGGAGATGGGGGTGTGGCTTGAGGTGAGAGGAGAAACAGGTTAGGGAGGTGGAGATGAGCTGGGCTGGTTTTGGGATGCGGTTGGGGGAGGGGAGATTTTGAAGCTTGTGAAATCCACATTGATGCCATTGGGCTGCAGGGTTCCCAAGCTGAATATGATTTGCTGTTCCTGCAGCCTTTGGGTGGCATCACTGTGGCATTGCAGGAGGCC
>JAHRHZ010000025.1:16675668-16703300 GCA_024137785.1 Ginglymostoma cirratum | reverse complement strand
TCCATCCCCGCCTCTTCGACTTGTCTGCCTCCTCTCCACCTATCCTCTCCTCTATCCATCCTCTATCCGCCTCCCCCTCTCTCCCTATTTATTTCAGAACCCTCTTCCCCTCCCCCATTTCTGATGAAGGGTTTAGGCCCGAAACGTCAAGTTTTCCTGCTCCTATGATGCTGCTTGACCTGCTGTGTTCATCCAGCCCCATGCTTGTTATCATAAAATTAGACAATATTGGATTGAGAACGTTTAGGATATACAGCAAGAATTATTTAACTTTTAACAAATAACTTATTGGGGTTTGAGGAATTTAAGTCAGCTTTTATTGAAGATTATTTATTTCAATGGCTGTCATGTTACGGAGTAGAAGTACAGAGTTAAAGAGACTTCAAAGTGTGACCGCAATGATTCCCAAGGATACAATACTGTATGAATTCACAATTATGCACAGTAACTTTGAATTGGACTCTATTACATTTTCTTTTATTCTTTCTTCACCTAGTGACTAACTATTCCCTATTCTAGGACTATTCATCCCTCCCAGTATTCTGTACACCTTGATATTGCTCGCTGATATTTCATCCTGGTTCCCACACCCCTGCCAAGCTTAAACTTTCTCCAACAGCAATGTAATGAACTACCATTCCCAAGTTACTAGCAGCCATGACAATGCTTAAAAAAACTTGCTCAGTGTCCATCCCTCACTGCTAACTGAGAGTCCCTGAAGTTTGTACAATCTACTGGATATTCTTTGGTCCCCTGCCAGAAGGAAGGCCCTTCATGATTATGTGCTGTGATTTATTATTATGGGTAGCATCCAGGAACTGGCCCTAAATCTATCTCAGCTAGAATGGGAATTGAACTGTGTGCTGTTGGTATTAATCTGATCCCCGTGCTAGCCAACTGAGCCCAGACTCCCAACAGACTGGTTACGCTGCAACAAATCTTATCACTGCCATCTTCCTCCCCTATTACCGCACCCTATCTCTATCATCTACCTGTTCAAGTCACTCATCCCTCCAACACCTCCACTCTCTATTGGTTCTAACTTTTTGGACAACCTTGATTTTAATTCTTCCACCTTCACCAAACATACCTTCAGCAGCCTCAACCTTTAATTTTGGAATTTGCTTCTTAATTCTCTCTGCCTGTCCTCCTTTAAGATGTTCCTTGAAATCTAACTCTTTGGCCAAGTTCTTGTTCACGTGTCTTAATATTGTCTTAAGAGACACGGTATCCATTGTTCATTTAGTTATGCGTATGTGAAGCATCCTGAAATATTAAAATATATTAGAGATGCAATAGAAATACAGGTTATTATTGAAAAGGAGAAGACCAGCAAAATTGTGGGAATACCACCAACTCCAAGTGATTTATGATCCTGACTCAGACAACTATTTCTTTTCCATCCTGCTGCTTTGTGTGTTCCCATCGCCTTATGGACTGCAGTGATCTAGGTGAAGCCCCTATACCACTTCCTCAGGACCACTTTAGACGGACAATAACTTACACTTTGAGAACCCATAAAATGAACAGAAATGATAAAATAGAATAAGCAAAACAGAAATGAAGTGAGAGAAATGCAAAAGGGAACGAACCTGAAAGAAAAATGGATAGGGAGAATCAGAAGTGTAGAAGTGAGAAGAAAGCCGAAATGAAAAGAGGAGCGAAAATGAGGTGGACACATGTACTTTTTCTAGCTCGTGGGACAAACAGGTAAAGCAAAGTAGAATTTGTGTGACCTAGCCCAGAAAGTTTTAAAATTCTGTAGCATAGGTACAAGGACCTCAGGGTGAATGAGCTCTGAGCCATGAAGAGGTCTTCCCTCACCTCAAGTGTCGAAATATGGGCATTGATCGAGGTTTGGCCACACCATTCACATTCAAAATTATGCATTGCAAGCCACAAACAACTTTGCTTTAATCTTATGTAAATGCTATTCTCTTAGGTAAATACTCCTGTGTACTTGTGTTTCCAAACTAAGCTGATGTTGGAATAGATACAAAACTCATGGTGCCATTGTTCAGAGCACCTAAACAGCTGACACTAACAGCATGTTTCTTAACATTAATGATGTTCTACCTTGTGTTACTTGTGAGGTGCTTTACTGCGCAAGTCTTCGCTAACAGATATGATGCAGAATGTTGCCGGATGCAACTTTCGCTGCCTGGGAACTACATTATTGGAGGATTATTTCAGATTCATGTTGAATCGTACAGGAGCCACTCAAAGCCAGAGGTTCCCACGTGTAAAACGTAAGTAGATGTTCTGTTAGCTGACATATACAAAAGTAATTCAAATTGTGACAAAAATACAAGACTGCAGATGAGTAGCAGAAAAGTGAGATGGCCATGGAAATAGGAGATACATTTGTTGTCACCTTGCAAATTTTGTCGATTCATTGAACAGTCCTGGCACACTGGAAGGTAGCTAATGTAATCCCGCTGTTTGAAAAGGACAGAGGTAGAAAATTGGGAATTATAGATCGCTTAGCCTAACATCAGTAGGTGGGATAATTCTGGAGTTTGTAATAAAATGGCACTTAAAACTTGCCAACTGTATTACACAAAGTCATCGTGGATTTATGAAAGGGAAATTGTGTTTGACAGACTTAGTGGCGTTTTTTGTAAGGATGTAACTAATAGCATAGATGGAGAACCAATGAATATGGCATATTTGGATTTTCAGAAAGCTTCTGATAAAGTTCCACATAAGAGTTTAGCACACAAAATCAAAACACATGAGATTGGTGGTAAGTTTTGGCATGGATTAAGAGTTAGTTAGCAGACAGGGAGCAGAGAATAGGAATAAATGGATCATTTTCGGAGTGGAAAGCAATGGGGTGTAGAGCAGTGATCAGGACTTGGGCCCCAGATATTCACAATATATGTCAGTAATTTGGATGAGGGAATTCAGTGTAATATTTCCGAGCTTGCTACAACACATAACTAAATAGGAGTGTCAATGATCAGTCACATAGATGATTTGGAGTTGGGGACTTAGTGTGGTATGTCAAACTTTGCAGATGACACTAAGGTGAGTGGTAGAGCAAAGTGTGCAGAAGACACTGAAAGTCTGCAGAGGGATATAGACAGTCTAAGTGAGAGGACAAAGGTCTGGCAGATGGAGTACAATGTTGATAAGTGTGAGGTCATCCATTTTGGTAGGAATAACAGCAAAATGGACTATGTTTTAAATGGCAAAAAATTGCAGCGCCCTGCTGTGCAGAGAGATTTGGGTGTCCTTGTGCATGAATCGCTAAAAGTAGGATTGCAGGTGCAGCAGGTGATTAAAAAGGCAAATGGAATTTTGTCTGCCATTGCTAGAGGGATAGAGTTTAAAAACAGGGAAGCTATGCTGCAGCTGTATCAGGTCCTGGTGAGGCCACACCTGGAGTACTGTGATAAAAGGTACTGCAGATGCTGGAGAATCCGAGATAACAAGCATGAGGCTGGATGAACACAGCAGGTCAATGCTTGACCTGCTGTGTTCATCCAGCCCCATGCTTGTTATCCTGGAGTACTGTGTGCAGTTTTGGTCTCCTTACTTGAGAAGAGATATACTAGCACTGGAGGGGGTGCAGAGGAGATTCACTCGGTTGATTCCAGAGTTGAGATGGTTGGATTATGAGGAGAGACTGAATAGACTGGGATTATACTCATTGGAATTCAGAAGAATGAGGGGAGATCTTATAGGAACATATAAGATTATGAAGGGAATAGATAAGGTGGAGGCAGGGAGATTGTTTCCGCTAGCAGGTGAAACTAGGACTGGAGGGCATTGCCTCAAAATAAAGGGAAGCAGATGTAGGACTGAGGTCAGGAGGAACTTCTTCACCCAAAGGGTTGTGAATCTGTGGAATTCCCTGCCCAGTGAAGTGGTTGAGGCTACTTCGCTGAATGTTTTTAAGGCAAGGCTAGATAAATTTTTGAACACTAAAGGAATTAAGGTTTATGGTGAGTGGGCGGGTAAGTGGAGCTGAGTCTCAAAAAGATCAGCCATGATCTTATTAAATGGCGGGGCAGCCTCAAGGGGCCAGATGGCCTACTCCTGCTCCTAGATCTTATGTTCTTATGATGAGAAGATCAAAAAGAGACTTTAGGGCACTCCAGGCAAATTGAGTTAGTAGAAAAACACATGGCAGATGCGGTATGATGTGAATAAATGTGTCATCCACTTTAGTTAAAAAAATAGAATGGCAATTGAAAATTGAAAATTACCTTGAAAATAAATTGAAAATAAATAACATCATTGAAAACAAGCATGCAGGCGCAGCAAGCAGTTAGGAAGCTAAATGGTGTGTTGGAATTCGTTGCAAGAGGGTTTGAGTATAGGAGCAAGAAAATCTTATTGCAATTATACAGGGTCTTGGTGAGGCCACAGTTGGAGAATTGTATACAGTTTGAGCCTCCAAACCTAAGGCAAGAAGGAGTGGTGACTTCCAGGGAGTTACATGTACCACATCTTCAATTTATGGTGATGGATATTTTTCGTCAATCCAGCTTGACATGTAAACTGAATGGGAGACTTTTTACTTCAACTTGTTGATTAGTTTAGACTTTCGTGGTCATCCTCAGCAATGGGATTATTGGCTAATTAAATTTGTTTACCAACTTAATTGTGTTATCTGAAGATTTCTTCGTGCTAGATATCATAACTGTTATAACTATTGTGGATTCATATTTGGAATGAGAGATATTCTACTTGAAATTGTCGCTTCCTGGTTACCTCTGTATTAAATGTGTGAGACAGATTTTTCATTACGAGCTGTTCACTGTGCTGGGTTGAAATCTGATGAAACTCTGTCTTCTGCGTACAAATCTGGCCCCTCAAAGAACTGCAGTCACCCCAAACCCTAACCCTAACCAAGCCCACACAATGTGAGCATGTGGGATGGAGCATGTATGTGTGTGTGTGTGTGTGTGTGTGTGTGTGTGTGTATGTGTTTTGCAAGTATCTGATACAACAAGAGAGAGCGTGAACCCTGAGACTGCATGAGGCAGACACACATCACCCGATTCCCTCCCTGTACTCTGCAAAATCCTTCCCATGCTGGGAGAAACGCAGTCTGAAAGGTAACCCACTTCCAACACCTACAAATGTACGAATCCACCGAGATTAGCTTAGAGTGTGTACTACCAAAATTTATGCAAGGTTAGTATTAGTTGAGCCCAATTTGTCTTGGCCCCAATTTGCATGCCATTCCCTGATGCGCAGGACTTGAGGGCTAGTGAATTTCGCCAGCTCCAGTTCTTAATCAAGACGGCTAAAAGAAAAGAACTGTTTGGCTCCGCTGTTTGGCACTTTTCAATGTCATTTTATTAAAATTGCTCATTTAATGTTGACTGTTGCGTCAAAAGTCAGTTTTTTGAAATTTGCTGACCAGCCCATCAAATGAGAGAAAAATTGAAATATGGCCTCCCATGTGTAAAGGTTGGACGACCCTACCTGGAGTTTAGTCTCCACTGGATGTAATAAATCTGACAAAGTCTCATCAGCAATGCCTATAACTTATGAATTCTGACTCTAAGTCATTATAGTCAATCTCTCCATTAGTCTGTAGAGATCATTAATGAAGTCATCTGCGGATTCCCTGGGATGCTGAATTCTTCTGTTAAATAATCCTTTGTATAGTTGTATTAATTCTGAGGTTGAAATGATTGTCAAAGGTTTTCGATACCTCTCTAAATGTGTCTGTTGCATCTTTTACTCGTTGATCTGTTTGTCAGAGCTTGCTGTGTGCAAATTGGCTGCCATATTCTAACTAAGACTACATTTCAAAAGTACTTTGTTGTAAAATACTACTCCTATGGATACAATATGGTGAAACACCTACCCTCTTTTTCCACTAAATTAAACAGATGGTCTGGTCATTATAACATTGCTGTATGTAGGAGCTTACAGCAAACAAATTAGCTGCTGTGTTTCCTTACAACACTGACCACATTCCAAATGTACTCAATTAGTGAAGAGAACTTTGCGATGTCTGCTGTGATGAAAGGTTTTGTACAAACGCATGTCTTTTTTTAATTTTCAACTTGTAGAATTTTCACACAGCCTATATCTAAAAACATTTCTATTCTGTCCGTTTACCACTTTAACACTTTACAACCTTGTTGCTGTCCTTCCCTAATACCTTGACCTTTCTCTGTTTAAAATAAGAATTCCCCAAAACCAAAAGATTGATATCAGGCTAAATATCAAACATTGAAGATTGGAGCTGTGCAGGCCATTCAGGCCCTCCACCATTCATTACAATCATGGACTATCATTGAGCTCAATACCCTAATCCCACCCTCTCCCCACACCCCTTTAGCCACAGAAGCTATATGTACCTCCTTCTTGAAATCACATAATGTTTGTGTGGTAGTGAATTCCACAGACTCACCATTCCCTGAGTGAAGAAATTTTTCATCTCAGTACAAAAAGGTTTACCCCTTATCCTTAAACTATGAATCTTAGTTCTGGACTCACCCACTCCTTCCCATATCTAACCTGTTAGAGTTTTATAGGTTTCTATGAGAGCTCTCTGTCATTCTTCTAAATGCCAGTGAATACAATCCTAACCAACTCAATCTCTCCTCATACGTCAGTCCAGCCACCGCAGTAATCAATGTGATAAACCATCGCTGCTCTCCCTCTATAACAAGAACATCCTTCCTCAGATAAGTAAACCAAAATGGCACACAATACTCCAGGTGTTGCCTCATCAGTTGCAGCAAGATATCCTTGTTCCTGTGCTCAAAACCTTTTGCTATGAAGGCTAACATGTTGTTTGCCTTTTTAACTGCCAGCTGTGCCCGTGTACTTACTTTCAGTGACCGGTGCATGAGGGCACCCAGGTCTCGTTAAACATTCAGAAACAAAAACAAAGTTGCTGGAAAAGCTCAGCAGGTCCGGCAGCATCTGTGAAGGAAAAAACAGAGTTAACGTTTCGGGTCCGGTGGCCCTTCCCCAGACCCTTCCTTGTTAAACTTTCCTCTGTATCAGTTTACAGCCATTCAAAAATAATCTGCCTTCCGATTTTTGCTACCAAGGATATTGCATGTATCCACATTATACCGCATCTGCCAGGCATTTGCCCATTCACTGAGCCTGTCCAAATCATACTGCAACATCTCCACATCTGTTCATCCTTACACCCAGCTTTGTGTCATCTGCATATTTTGAGATATTACATTTAGTTCCGTCATCTAAATCACCTAATCCCTAACCTTCTCTACAATAAAATTCTTGGTAGGAATTGAGGATATTAACAAGGTTTGTCTTTTTTATTAATATTTCCAGCACAGATAAATCAACATAATGTTTCAAAATAAAATCCCTATTTAAAATATTTCGCTAGGTTTTCAGCTAATGGGTATATACTTTATGAAACCATGAAGTTCGCAATCGAGGAGATAAACAACTCAAGTTCTCTTCTGCCAAATGTCACCCTTGGGTATGAGATATTTGAAGATTGTGCAATTACCATTGATATCCAGGGATCATTTGCTTTTGTGTCAAAGCCTCCAGAACATGCGGTGAAAACAGTCCAGTTTGATCACAGATACCAACCTTTAGCCTCAGTACTGATTGGTCCACTGAAATCAGATGCCGCTGTCATCACATCCAACATTCTCAGCTTGCTCGATGTTCCTCAGGTAAAGTTACACCAATTATTTTCTTGGGTTTTGAAAGAGTGACTATGGAGAGAATAGGGTCCTTTAAAGATCAGCAGGGCCATCTATGTGTGGAACCGCAGGAGCTGGGGGAGATACTAAATGAGTATTTTGCATCAGTGGTTACTATGGAGAAGGATATGGAAGGTATAAAACATGGGGAAATAAATAACAACATCTTGAAAAGTGTCTATGTTACAGAGGAGGAGGTACTGGACAGCTTAAAACATATAAAAGGTGGATAAATCCCCAGGACCTGATCAGGTGTAACCTAGAACTTTGTGGGAAGCTAGGGAAGTGATTGCTGGGCCCCTTGCTGAGATAATTGTATCATTGATAGCCACAGGTGAGGTGCCAGACGGCTGGAGTTTGGCTAATGTGGCACCACTATTTAAGAAATGCAGTAAGGAAAAGCCAGGGAACTATAGATCGGTGAGACTGATGTCGATGGTGGGCAAGCTGTTGGAGGGAATCTTGATGGATATGATTTACATGTATTTGGAAAGACAAGGACTGATTAGGGATAGTCAACATACCTTTGAACGTGGGAAATCATGCCTCACTAACTCAATTCAGTTTTTTGAAGTAACGAAGAGGATCAATGAGGGCAGAGCAGTGGACGTGATCTATATGGACTTCAGTAAAGTGTTCGACAAGGTTCTTCATGGTTTGACTGGTTAGCAAGGTCAGATCACATGGAAAAACAGGGAGAACTAGCCACTTGGATGCAGAACTGGATTGAAGGTAGGAGACAGAGGGTGGTGGTGGACGGTTGTTTTTCAGACTGGAGGCCTGTGACCAGTGGTGTGCCACAAGGATTGGTGCTGAGTCCACTGCTTTTTGTCATTTATATAAATGATCTGAATGTGAACATAGGAGGTATGGTTAGTAAGTTTGTAGATGACACCAAAATTGGAGCAAAGAAGGTTACCTCAGAGTATAATGGGATCTCGATCAGAGGGGCCAATAGGCCAAGGAGTGGCAGATGGTGTTTAATTTAGATAAATGTGAGATGCTGCATTTTGGAAAGGCAAATCAGGGCAGGACTTATACACTTAATGGTAAGGTCCTGGGGAGTGTTGCTGAACAAAGAGACCTCGGAGTGCAGGTTCATAGCTCCTTGAAAGTGGAGCCATAGTTAGACGGGGTAGTGAAGGAGGAGTTTGGTACGCTTGCCTTTATCGGTAAGTGCATTGAGTATAGGAGTTAGGAGGTCATATTGCGGCTGTACAGGACATTAATTAGGCCACCGTTGGAATACTGCATGCAATTCTGGTCTCCCTGCTATATGAAGGATGTTGTGAAACTTGTAAGGGTTCTGACAACATTTACAAGGATGTTGCCAGGTTTGGAGAGTTTGAGCTACAGGGAGAGGCTGAATAGGTTGGGGCTATTTTCCCTGGAGCACTGGAGGCTGAGGTGTGACCTTATAGAGGTTTATAAAATCATGAGGGGCATGGATAGGGTGAATAGACAACGTCGTTTCCCCGGGTGGCAGTCCAAAACTAGAGGCCATAGGTTTAAGGTAAGGGGGAAAGATTTAAAAGGGACTCAATGGGCAACATTTTCATGCACAGACTGGTGCGTTAATGGATTGAGCAGCCGGAGGAAGTGATGGAGGCTGGTACAATTACAACATTTAAAAGGCATCTGGACAGGTTTATGAATAGGAAGGATTAAGAGGGATATGGGCCAAAAGCTGGCAAAATGTGTCTAGATTAATTTAGGATATGTGGTCAGCATGGACAAGTTGGACTGAAGGGCCTGTTTCCATACTGTACTTCTCTATGACTCTGTGACCTCTGGGTTTCCTTCATCTTTTAATAACAATAGCTCCAACCAGGGTCTAGGCCCGAAACGTCAAGTTTTCCTGCTCCTATGATGCTGCTTGGCCTGCTGTGTTCATCCAGCCCCATGCCTTGTTATCTTAAGGTTATATAGTGCCTTTAACATGCCTAGTACCTAGGCATTTCAGAGGAGTGTATTCAAACTGAGGCACATCACAAGTGGGGAGGAGATGGCCTTGTGGCATTGTTATAATACTATCACTGGACTATTAATCCCACACCCAGGCTCTCGAGACCTGGGTTCGAATCCTGCTACTGCAGATGATGGAATTTGAATTCATCGAAAAGAAATCTGGAATTAAGAGACTAATGATGACCATAAATCCATTGTTGAATGTCAAGAAGACCCCATCTGGATCATTAATGCCCATTAGGGAAGGAAATTTGTTTGGACTATATGTCACAGAGAGGTGTTTGACTGTTAACTGCCCTCTGGGCAAATAGAGACAGGCAACAAATGCTGGTGCAACCAGTGACATCCTCATTCCATGAATGAATTTGTTTTAAAAACATCAAGAGATATTGAAACAGACAACAAAGTACAAATGCAAGAGATAGTGTGTAATGAGCATCTTGAAGGAGGAAAAGAAAGATAAACTGAGGGGCTTGGGGATGAATTTGAAGAGTTTGGGGCTGTGACAGCTGAAGGCACACTTGCCAACAATGCTGTGAAAGAAACATACAATATGCAAAAGGTCAGAATTAGAGGGTCACAGAAATGACCTGAAGGGTGATTGTTAGGGCCTTTCAAAAAAGATTATTCATTTCCAGGATGTTGGCATTTCTAACTAGTCCAGTATTTATTCCCATACCCACTTGCCCTGGTGGTGGTGAACTGGAAGAGATAACGGAGAGAGAAAGAGAGAGAGTAAAGAATTTGAAAACAAGAATATTAGTTTTAAAATCAAGGCATTGCTATTTTGGAAGTCAATGGAAGCCAGTGAGCCCAGGGTGATGGGTTAAACAGACTTAATACAAATCACCAATATTATCGGATGGTGACCAGATATAAAATGAGTGATTGCATCTTTCCATTGCAGATTAGCTATGGAGCCACCAGCGAGGAACTGAGTGACAAGACAGAATATCCAAACTTTATGCGAACCATCCCAAGTGATGAGAATCAGATTGACGCAATTGTTCTATTGATCCAGAAGTTTCAGTGGAATTGGATCACAGTGATTGGGAGCAGCAGTGACTACGGGGAGATTGGAAAACGCAAAGTGATCTCGGGTGCCACTGCAGTGGGAATCTGTGTGGCATCTTATGGCACAATCCCACCGCACAAATTAGAGTCAAAGCAGGAAATCACCAACATCATTCACACCATCACTGCCAATAAAGTCAATGTTATCGTTGTGTTCGCTGATGTCCATCATGCAGGATATTTCTTCCGGGAAGTGGTGGCCATGAACATCACTGGAAAAGTGTGGATTTTAAGTGAAGCTATGTCTGTCAAGAGAACACTTTCACAAATCCCCAACATTAAGAGAATTGGCACTATCTTAGGGATTGCTGTGATGCAGGGTCACATGCCAGGATACGACAAATTTGTATTAAGGGATATCATTGCTTTGAATTCTGGTATCAGTCAAAGCATAAAGTACTCTGATCCACAGGAGGAAAGGCGAGACTGCCCAGATAATAACTTCCTGGCTACCTACAACCAATGCATCCCATGCTCAACAGATGGTGTCAAGTCACTGTTACAGTATTCGGAGTGGCGCATTGAATTTAATGTGTACTCTGCTGTGTATGCTGCAGCCCACAGTCTACATCAGTTACTTCAGTGTGACTCAGGAAACTGCAAGAAGGAAAGTGCCTACCCATGGCAGGTTAGAAAATTACTCAATGCAAACTTTAGCTTCAACAATATTCTCAGAAATTATTGCCAGTAAATCTTGTTTCTATGTGGCGGCACAAAACAAGTGATAGCAGGTTTTCAGCCCACTCTACATCCACCAATTTTTATCTCCAATTTCTTCAAAATTTCCATTTTAACTTAACATCAGCAATTGTGAAATAATAATAGTCCTATTGAGAATATGATGAGTGCGGCTCAAATCTTCCTTTTCAATTCCCTGCCCAACAACATCATCATGTGTTTATGTAGTGCCTTTAACATAGTGAGACGTTCCAAGGTGCTAAACAAGAACAGTTTCAAACACTACAGTTTCATCCACAAAAGAGTATGTCGCAGCAGATGACCATACTGTTGATCAAAGAAGTAGGTCTTTTTGGAGCATCTTAAAGACAAAGTGAGAGGTAGAGAGGCAGAGGAGTTTCAGGAGGAAACTTCAGAGCTTAGGGTCTCAATAGCTGAAGGCATAGTCTCCAGTAGTTGAGCAATGTGTTTCTAAGATGGGCTAGAATTGGAAGGGAGCAGAAATCTCAAAGGGCTGAGGGGTTGAAGAGGATTACAAAGATAGAGAGGATTGAAGCCTTAGAAAGAGGACAAGGATGAGAATTTTAAGATTCATGTGATGCTTAATCTGAGCTAATGTATCCCAATGAATGCAGGAATGATGATTGAATCAGATCCCAATCCTCTTCTCATCCTGAAAGCCTTGTCCTGGAAACATCTACACTGGGCTAGATAAAAACGAAAGAACTGCAGATGCTGTGAATCAGGGACAAAAACAGAAGTTGCTGAAAGCTGAGCGGTCTGGCAGCATGTGTGCAGAAAAAAAAATCAGAGTTTACGTTTCGGGTCACTGGACCTGAAACATTAACTCTGATTTTTTTTTTCACGAATGGTGTCAGACCTGCTCAGCTTCCAGCAACTTCTGTTTTTGTGCACTGGGCTAGAGTTCCACCATCTGGCAACTTAACCAAGAGATCATTTTGCACCATCCAAGTGCCAGGAAACAACCATCTCCAATAAGAGGTATCTAACTATCATCCCTCGACATTTAAAGGTGTTTCCATCGCTGAATCCCCAACATCCTGAGGATTACCCTTGACCAGAAGCTGAACTCTATTAGCAATAAATATCGTGACTGAAACAACAGGTCAGAGGCTCGGAATTCTGCAGCAAGTAACCTACATCCTGACTCCCCAATACTTAACCACTTAAGTCAGGAGTGTGATGGAATTCCTCTTCTTGCCTGGATAGGTGCAGCTCCAACAACACCCAATAGCTCAATGCCATCCAAGATAAACAAGCTGGCTTGGTTGGCACCACACATCCACCACCTTCAGTATTCACTCCCTCCGCCACTGATGCACAGTGGCAGTAGTGTGTACCATCTACAAGATGCACTGCAATAACTCACTAAGTCTCCTTTGAAAGCACCTTCCAAACCTATGACTTCTGCCAAGAAGAAGGACAATGACAGCAGCTGCAAGTGTCATACAATGGCTATTTCCACCAAGAGAAAATCTAAACATCTACCTTTGGCATTTAACAGCACTGCCACTGTTGAATCCACCACCATCAATGACCTGAAGGTTATTATTAAACAGAAATTTCACTGGACAGGCCATACAAATACTGTGTCTACAGGAGTGGGTCAAATAATCATTGCAAATCATGTGGTGAACAGCACAAATCCTAACATTTCCACCAACTACAAGGTGTACATCAAGAGTGTGAGGGATTACTCTCCACTTGACTGGATGTGTTCAGGCCCAACATCATAGAACTTAGGACATAGAACATAAAACATTACAGCGCAGTACAGGCCCTTCGGCCCTCGATGTTGCACCGACCTGTGAAACCAATCTGAAGCCCATCTAACCTACACTATTCCATTATCATCCATATGTTTATCCAATGACCATTTAAATGCCCTTAAAGTTGGCGAGTCTACTACTGTTGCAGGCAGGGCATTCCACGCCTTTACTACTCTCTGAGTAAAGAACCTACCTCTGACATCTGTCCTATATTTATCACCCCTCAATTTAAAGCTATGTCCCCTCGTGCTAGCCATCACTATCTGAAGAAAAAGGCTCTCACTGTCCACCCTATCTAACCCTCCGATCATCTTGTATGTCTCTATTAAGTCATCTCTTAACTTGTTCTCTCTAACGAAAACAGCCTCAAGTCCCTCAGCCTTTCCTCATAAGACCTTCCCACCATACCAGGCAACATCCTGGTAAATCTCCTCTGCACCCTTTCCAATGTTTCCATATCCTTCCTATAATGTGGCGACCAGAACTGTATGCAATACTCCAAGTGCAGCCGCACCAGAATTTTGTACAGCCGCCACATGACCTCACACTCAAGCGGCTCGACATTATCCAGGCAGCCCATCTAATTAGCATGTCATCAATACCATAATCATTCACTCCCTCTACCATCAGCGGTAGAGGAATCAAGATGTAGTGCAGCAACTGACCAAGTCTCTGTAAACAGCTCCTTTTAAACCCACAACCTCTAACACCTAGAAGGACAAGGACTGCAAACACATGGGAATTCCATGACTTGCAAATTGCACTCCAAATCACACATGATCTATCCTTGGAATTTTATCAGCATTCCTTCACTATCACTGGCTCAGAATTCTGGAACACCGACACGCTATTGGCATTTTTTCACCATCCCTAGGAAGATAGTTCACCGCCATCACCTATTCAGGAGCATTTAAGAATGGGCAATAAATTCTAAAACTGTCTGCTTCCGTGTAGAAGTGAAAAAAAGAATCAAGAACCACCACTGATGTCTAAACATATACTTTTGGCCGCAGCCCAATGAATGGCAATCTGGAATGGAAACTCTGAGTTCTTTGTTGGATTGGCCTTTCCTTGCATATTATTATAATGGTTATGCTACTGGATGAAAAATTGGGACAGCTGGACTAATGATCTGTAGGCATAAGTTGAGATCCTGCTAAGGAAATTTAAATTCAGTTAATGAAAGAAAGTATTAGAATTAAAAGCTGGAATTAATGATAGTGGCCACAAACTTGCCTGATTCCATATAGTTCACTAATGCGATTTAGGGAAAGAAACTCTCCTGGTTTGGCCTACAGCACTCCTAACTCGCCTTTAAAATAGCCTAGCAAGCTACTCGGCTGAATAAGTAAGTATAATAACTGATGGGTTTGCAGTGGGTCTTACAACCTGTGAATATGTATTTTTTTAAGAAGCTCAGAATGTTGAGATTAATTGATACATTCTCTCAAGAGGAACTGATCCTGTATATTCCATGGATGGAGCATGGCATTCTCAAAGCCATCCACAAGCTACCTGACAATTTGAGGTGTTATTAGCTGTCTTCTTTTTACATAAATAGCTTTTCGGCCTGAAGCCCTTCAGTTGACCCTACCTTTGACTTCTCTTCCAGCTTCTTAAGACTCTGAAGACAGTCAATTTTTCCCTTAATGGAGTGCCAATTTCTTTTGATGAGAATGGAAACCCTCCAACAGGATATGACATCATTTACTGGGATTGGAAACATGAGGTTGTTTCCTTCAATGTGATTGGGTCATACAAGCCCAAACCAGGACAGCTTCAAATTGACAGATCCTTGATCAAATGGAATTCACCAGAAGGCAAGGTAACTTAGCTGAGTTCTCACTCAATATTGAGACCTGTTTCTTCTTTCAAAATAATACTTCCATCCGTTGTTTCTTTCTCACATCACTGAAGATACTGATTCTTGCTGGGGTAGTGAAGTTGGGGTGATATGAGACATCTTTGACCCTCAAGGATCTTGTCAAGCAGCCATTCTTCAAATGTTGCCCTAGACATCTTGATTATTTGATTTTTAAGAGATTAAAGCCAGGCTTAATCCTAAACATTGGGAAAACTGATATCTTCTTAAAGAGTATGCATATAAAACTGATGGTTTTTAAAACCTGCAATCATTACTGTCTTGTTCCAAACAGATTCCTACTTCAAACTGTTCCACCGAATGTGAACCTGGCCAGATAAAAGTTAAAGTTGGTTTCCAACCATGTTGCTTTATTTGCAAGGATTGCGTTGAGGGAACATTCCAGAATGAAAGCGGTTTGTATAAAGCAGTCCATGCCAAGATGGTTTCTGTCAAAAAGGGGTCAGGGGGAGGAGAGGAGGACAGGGATGGGAGATGGGATGGCAGGGATAAGCAATATAACGAGCATTTTGTGGTTTTGTCTGTTAATGACACACAGTCTTCTTTCCAAATTGCCTCATGGACAAATTCCCATTCCCAGCCAGTCCCTTTGGGAATGCAACAGAAACAAAGGGATTTCCTGGATAGATTTATTGACAGGTTTACACAATTTGTCAGGAACTTTGATCCAATTCAAAGATTGCAGAATCATAGAAATGTCAGCGTAGAAAGAGGCCATTCAGTGCATCACACTTGCACTAGTATCAACTCTTTAACCAGAACTATCCTCAGCAACCACATTCATTTGTCTCTTCTGTATTTTCATTCAAGCACTAATCAAATTTTCTTCAGTTGCATTTGGCCTCTGTCCCATGTTTGCACTATAAATACCTAATAAAACATCAGGGAACTTCCTGAAAATAGAAACACACTATTTAACTCATCTCCAGACTCGATTTCTCCAACACACTTCTTACTGACTTCCTAACCTCCCCCTCCACTGATTCCAACACATCCATAACTTTTGCACATCCAGGTATCCCACCCATTTCAGACCTGACTCCTCATCACCAACAAACAGGTTTTAGAATCAGTCCACGACCTTGTCTCACACTACCTCTGTCATCTTCTCCAGTGTTCCATCACAGCTCACAAACCTCTGATTGTTCTGAATCCGGAATCCAATGCATTGTCACAAACTTTCTATTCCACTTTGCAGACAGAGGTAGAGGTTCTTTTCCACTAGAATTGTCATTTTCTAACTCTACCCCCAGCACAATTTAATTCTTAGTTCTCTGCCTTCTAATCTCTCCTGAAAAAAAATCCCTCTGTAAACCAAATTTTGATCACCTCGCTAACTTTTCTCTCAGTGCCTGTTCCGTGTAGAGTGGCTTTGATCTGTTTTGCTATGTTAAAGGAATTCTGACAAATTGTAATTCGGGCAAGGGAAAAATTCAAGCCAACTTCTTGATCCTAAAAGTACTTTCATCTTCTTTCACAGAGTGTATACCTTGCAACCCGAACCAGTGGTCACCCTCAAAGAGCCCAATTTGTCACAATAGATATATGGTGTACCTGAGATGGAATGAGAATATTTCTATTGCGATAGCTTTGGCAACAGGAATTGGACTCGTTCTGAAAGTATTGATTGGTGCCATCTTTGTCATTTATTTTGACACTCCCATTGTCAAGGCTGCTGGAGGGAAGTTGTGCTTTGTCCTTTTGTTGGCCTTAGCCATCAGCTGTAGCAGTGTGTACTCTTTCATTGGGGAACCTGGCCCTGGGATTTGTATCACCAGGAAGCTGTTATTCACAGTCAGCTACACAACTTGCTTGGCATGTCTCCTTGTGAGGTCTTTTCAGCTTGTGCTCATCTTCAAAATGGCTAGCAAGTTGCCAAAGGCTTACAGTTATTGGGTTAAGTACAATGGGCAGTATATCTTTGTATTTATAATGACTGTCATTGAGATCACAACATCCTTCATATGGATAATCCGTAAGATTCCAGTTTTTGAGAGGATCAATGATATTTCACAAACTGAAAGCATTCTGATGTGTGGTCCCAAAAATTTTCTTTTTTCACTCCTGTCTGTTTGTGTACCTGTCTTGCTCTGCCTGCTTTGCTTTATGGTTTCCTACCTGAGTAAAGATCTCCCCAAAAACTACAATGAGGCTAAATACATCACCTTCTGCATGGCCGTGATCTTGATTTCCTGGATATTCCTGTTTTTGGTGATTTCCTCCAGTCCTGACAGTTTCATACCTTGTGTTGAAGCAGCTGTTGTTCTTCTGAATACCTATTCCATCACTGTCGGATACTTCTTACCAAAATGTTACATCATTCTCCTTAAACCAGAGCGCAACACCACTGCCTTTTTCCAAACCTGTATCCAACAATACACCAGGAACAGGGTAACTTCTCAACCATAGCATTTATTAACATTTGGTGCCCTTCACATCATCTTTCATGGCTTGCCAATTTTCTCCCTGAAGTCACTAGCACATGCTAGGTTGTTAACAGACAACAACAACTTTCTCATGATACTCCACAGGGACACAATCAGACAAATTTTCACACCAAACTACATTAGAAGATTTCAGGACATGTGACCCATACTAAGCAAAAGTAGCAGTGCTGCAAAGGAGGAAATGTAGTGAGATCGAAAGGCATATGGCCTCAGCAGTAAGAGTCAGTGCGCAGAAGTATATATATTTCTTCCACAATAGTTATTATCTAGTATAAGTTTGAGTTCCTCTGACATGGCATCAATTTTTAATTCTGAATTTCTCTGCATCACCATTGTGATTGCTCCTTCATTGCCTTTTCCCTTGCCTTGTGGAACTCCTCCACTTAAGCATCTTTCATCATCCCTTCCGTATAGATCCATCTTTGTATTGCTTGATTTTCAGCTTGTTACATTTACGTAAAATGCAAATTTCGGCCCTTTCTGCCTTAAAGTAAGTCTTCTTTGAGACCTTTCTCTAGATTATCTTTCGTTGCTCTCAGTCCTGATTCCTGTAAAATTCTCAGAGGTGACAGTCAGTATGTAATGATTCCTTCAAAATATATGTTGTTGCTTTTTATTAGAGTTTAACATCTTTCTGCTTCTGTATATCATTCCTTCTCCAAATAAATTTGACTATGTAATTTTAACCTGTTCATCCTGGTCTGATGTTCTGCCTTTTAAAATTTAGAGGTAAATGTGTTGGGCATCCCACAGCACTTTCACCAAGAGTGCAGTATCCATGTTGTATTCATTAGCACAGCATATTGCAAAGCTTTAACAGCCTTGAGGTGCATTTGCTATAGTAATTTGGGAAATGTTGTTTGACTGATGAAAATTGGGCAATACACGAGAAAGAACCCAAACCCTCATACTGCTGCCTCCCTGCCTCTGTTGAGTGTCACAGAATCTTTTACATTCATCTGAGACATCAGATGGTTTAATGTAACTTCAAAGCCAGCATGTCTTACAGTGTAATATTCCCTTAGTGTTTCACTGGGAATGCCAGCCTGGATTTTGCACTTAAGATTTCAGAGAGGGGCTTGAACCTATGGCCTTCTGATTTATATTTATATATTGTCTTTGAAATAGTGAAATGTTTTAATGCACTTCATAGGAGCAATGACAAATTAAAACATGACACTAAGCTACACAAGGAAGTAGTCAGACAAGTGACCTAATGCCGGGTCAAGGAACTAAGTTTTACACAGGTAACATATGGGGTGAGGGGGGTGGGGGGGGGGGGGGGGGAGGGGGATGCAGGGTAGAAATGGTATAAGGAAGGGTTTCAGGGTCTAGAGCCTTGCCAGCTGAAGACAAGTCTACCAATAGTTTATTAAAGAACATTAGGGATTAGAATTAGGGAAGTAGGAGATGTTAGAGGGTTGGAATGGTTACAGAGAGAGGGAGGAGCCAAAGAGGGATAATTATTACTTCGTTCACGTTTATACTAAGGTGAAAGGGAGAATAGCTATAGGCACCAGCTACTGAAACACAGTATAAGCATTCAGTTCTTTACACTCTGGTTTTAATCTGATGCTATTTATGTTTACAATTCCTATGGAAATACCGAAAAAAGCAATCTTTGCTAAATACAATTAAAGTCTCACTGAATGAAACAAACAGAGTAACTCCCCTCCTCCATAGCCCTAGAGTTTAGAAAATTTCAGAGTGTGTACTATGCCAAGGTTTGTTGACACACATTATTTTTGGCACAAGTCCAACAGATACCTCCAGTTACCTGGATATATTGGAGAAGCTTTGGTGGTTTCCGTAGAGAACACAGGTTACAATAACATTTGAAAAAGGTGTTCAAAATCGAGACAGGTCTGGACAGAGCAGCTGAGAGACAAAAACTGCTCCCAGAACGGTCAAGAGCTAAAGGTAACAATAAGAACTTTGATCCGATTAGGATGCAGAGGTATTCCTACCCAAGGGAAAGCTTCTTTTAAAACTTAAAAGAGGTTGAGTGATGTTCCTGGGCTGCAAGGAGCAATGTAATGTCCAGGCGTCTTTTAAGTATCGTGCCTGGATGTTACAGCCTGGGAAGCAGGCAAAAAATCCTCTCCATAGGCATTCCCATCCATCACCTGTCCATTAAATTTGGCATTTTACTTATGCATGCATATGTAATACATTTCAGGAGGCAACTGCACAAAAAAACTCAACGAGCTGCCAGACGGAATGGTAGAGATGGGTCCAATTACAACATTTTAAAGGG
Source organism: Ginglymostoma cirratum (assembly GCA_024137785.1). Classification (NCBI taxonomy): domain Eukaryota; kingdom Metazoa; phylum Chordata; class Chondrichthyes; order Orectolobiformes; family Ginglymostomatidae; genus Ginglymostoma; species Ginglymostoma cirratum. Next base: position 16,683,537 of record JAHRHZ010000025.1, on the reverse strand, counting down.
TACACAATGGGAAGGATTTAGAGGGATATGGACCAAATGCTAGCAAATGGGACCAGCTCAGTTTAGGATATCTGGTCAACGTGGATGAGTTGGACAGAAGGATTTGTTTCTGTGCTGTGTAACTCTATGACTCTAAGTCAAATATGACCATTCTTTGGTTCTGCAAAAGTATAAAATTGGACTCAAAACATTAACTCTGTACCTCTTTCCACTGAGGCTGCTAAACCTATGGAGTTCTCTGGAACTTTTTTTTTCTGAAGAAGGGTCTAGGCCCGAAACGTCAGCCTTCCTGCTCCTCTGATGCTGCTTGGCCTGCTGTGTTCATCCAGCTCTACACCTTGTTATCTCAAATTCTCCAGCATCTGCAGTTCCTACTATCTCATGAAGAAGTTAAAGAGTGATAAACATCAACCACAATAGTTGCAGGCTCTAGCATTGCTTTACTGTCTTGATTGATGTTAGATGTGACATGATGGTAGAGGACCAATTTCTGCCTGTGTAAGCAGTCATTGAGCAGAATTACAAGGTCAACTTCAATTTTGCTTAAAATCGGAGCTATTTCCAAAAGTCACCACTAGATGGCAGTGAGTGGACAGTTTTTGCACCAATTTAAAAACCCAAAAGTGCTGCGGATGCTGTAAATCAGGAACAAAAACAAAGTGGCTGGAAAAGCTCAGCAGGTCTGGCAGCGTCTGTGAAGGAGAAAACAGAGTTAACGTTTCGGGTCCAGTGACCCTGGCCATGATGTAGAACCACTGAATGATTAAAGTACCAATTAAACTAACTACTACGAGATCATCCTTATTGAAATTAACCAAGTGACCATTCAGCATTTTAATTCCCAACATAATCCACACAAACTCGATGTGAAGACTGTGGCATTTCTCATGCCCTCTGAACATCCCAAAGTGGTTTTTAGTTAATTCAATGTTCACCATGAGGTATTAAACTGAGGCCAAGTTTGCTCAGTTAGTTGCAAAAGATTCCATTCGGTAATGAGCTGAGGTATTATCCCCATTGACTTGGCCAATATTTATCATTAACTTGCTATTTGCGGGATATTGCCATGTGGAAAACTGCCGCCACATTTCCTACTTTACAACAGTGATTACACTTCAAAAGTACTGTGTTGGCTGTAAAGCACTTTGGGATGTCCTGAGGTCATGAAATATACAAATGTGAGTCTCTCTTTTCTGTATAAAGGCAAGTTACTGCTAATTGCAAACACACTTTGGCAGCATCTGGTTTGGAGGAACGGAGAACAGGAACTCTGGGAAATGAGGCATTACCCATTCAAGACAATTGATTGGCTAAAAGCCAATCATTTAGCATTAACAAAGTAGCACGGCATGGTTTGTGTCTCAACTGTTTGTGTCGTGTCTGATTGTAGATATTTCCGGGTGCTCGTAAGTGTGAAGGTCACAGAGGTCCTGAGACCAGACACTACTGCTTCCTTCCAGGCTCCTTCAGGATGATTATGCAGGCATCTTTGAAGCCACTAAGAGTTCACAGAGGCGTAAGCTTTTCGATACATTCCAGACAGTGTTAACTGAGGAGCAGGAGGTAACGTTAGCAGCCATGGTTCCATCTCCAGGCCAAGTTTGCAAAACAAGTGCACTGTTATATGGTTTAGCCAACAGTCATGTAGAATTATTTATGTTCTGTTTTTAACCGAACCGGTTCAGGGACAACAATTAACTCATAACCTGCCTGGTTTTATGCTCCACAGACATTCAATCCAAACCCAGCCCTGTCCTTGCTGGCTGCATTGATGTAAGTTGGAGCTGTAAATTTTGTTTCCTTTGTCGATTTTGCCCATAGTTTTTCCTCTCCTCCTACCCTACATCTATCTGCCTCTTTGATCCCAGTTCTTGCATAACCACATTGGCCCCTGGTTATAGCAACACCTTGATTTTAATATTCGCATTCAGGTTTTCAAATCAATCTGAGCTCTCATTCCTCCCGCTGTCTTGAAACCTACACCAGGCCCACAGCCATCTGAGATCTCTGTGCTCCTCCAATCCTGATCTTGTGCATTTCCCCAGTTTTCATTGGTCCATCAGTGTTGATCGTGCCTGGGCAACTTCATCTCACCACTTGCTCTGAAGGAACTCCACGTTTGAGACCAGGCATCAATATCTCAGAAGTACCCCATGTCCAGGAAATTGACATCCAATATGTAGCACCCTCTAATAATCATCATGGCACACTTATTACAGGTGTTTCTGCACTTCAAGGCTACTCTGGCAACCATCATGCAATGTCGCAGCAAGGTCACTGGGACATGACCCAGCTCATTGCCTGGGCCAGGCTGCATCTCTGAGCTCTTTGCTTACTGTCATAGTGCTCAATCACTCTGAGCCTACCTGGAAGCTCACAGCATCCCTGCACTACTTTGGCTTGCCTTTGTGTGCTTTGACAGCAGACCTCGTTCCTGCCAAAGGGATAGACTTCACTCAAGGGTCCCACCTCAGTAGGTCAAGAGCTGACTCCCATATCAGTTGCAGTCAGGCAGCTGTTTGGGGCAGTCAGAGTCAGGATCATCTCATAATAGTCAGCAGCTGAATGCTGGGAAGCCCACTACTCAACTTGACCCTGTCTGCTCTGCTGAGGGCTGTTTTCCTCCTGGAATGAGAGAGAGAGTTAGGTTTTACAGTTGGTGAAAATGGGTGGCCCAGTATTACTGTTGGTGCAGTGGGAGGTGTCCCAGGTGAGTGAGTAGGGAGTGCAGAGGGCAGGCTGGGTTAATGGCATTGGGGGATTGGGGTGAGTGAGGACAAGTGGGAAAGATGCTGCATACATTAGTGGAAAAGGTCAAACATGGAAGGTGGGTTTGGCAGCAGAGGCAGAGTGAGTGAGGTATTGGAGACCCTGGTGAAGGGGAGAAGGAGGTTAACATTCTTCCTACACTACTGGCCATTCCTCCAGGTGGCTGAGACTGTATTGACCTAGATGGCAACCTTGGAACAAGTTGGCATGGCCTGGTGTCTGGTGTGCTGGCCCGATGGGAAAATGAAGTCCTATGTCTGCACCACTATGTCCAAAAGGACCTCCGGGTGACAACTTTCCCTCGTCATGTCTGGGGAAAATGTCAGGAACTGTGCAAGGCAGCTCTGGACTGACAGCACTCACCCAGGTGTACAGTGGGGTTTTAAGATGACGTGGGTGCAAGGCACGCTGGTCATTTCCAGCCTAACCCGGCAGTGGGGAGTGATTCCAAGAACCGTGCAGGATAAGATGAGTGTGAGGAATGCTGCAGGAGTGCGGTAGGTAATTAGTGAGGCAAATTTGGTACAATCTAGCAAGAGAACTCAATAGGCCTTTGGGTGACAATGTTTCCAAAAACGTGATGGAACTTGCACCTTGTTGAAAAAAGTAAGATTGAGCCGTGTATGTATGACAAACAATCTGACAAATCGAAGAGAGTGAAATCAGAGAGGATCGGAGATGTTAACAGGACAGGAGGTTTCCAACCCATTTTAAAAATAAAACAAAACCCACTAACAGCAGGAGACAGATGTTAAAATTCCAACGTACCTTTATTTGGCCCGTTGATGCAGTCCTCACTGGTAATGGAACACATCGCCCAGGAAGAAAGGTTTTATCAAAATTGTGTATTCAATTATAGATTCATTTGAGGAAATAGTTGACAGGTGAAACTTTAAAGCCACAACTGGATTGGCTGAGTAGCAAGAACCTGCAGTGCTGGTTTGAAGCCAAACAACTAGAAATATGTGGCTGCAAGGCAGAGGGGGGTGGGCAGGGTGTGAGGGAGGTCAGTATCTTGCAGGAGCACTTTAAGAGCACACACTCTGTGGCGTGGATTTGCCGTGGCATTCCAACATGTTGTCACCATGTCAACTGTTTCTCACCACGTGTTTCTCAGCCTGACAGCTATTTGTAACAGTCCACACCAGGACTTAGTAACCGCTCTTGCAGCAAATTAATCTGCTGGATGAGTTACAACAAAATAAATGCCTTAATGTTCAGATTCAAGGCATCACAACACAGTGCAGCACGGGAGGAGGCCACTTCACCCATTGAATCTGCACTGGCCCATGCAGAGAGCAATTCAGTAAATCCATCTTCTCTCCCTATATCCCTACAAACATTTCTTTTTTAGACATTTACCCATTTCCCTTTTAAAAACTTATTTCCACTGCCCCCTGGTTTGCATTCCTAATCATACTTTCAATCGTAACATGTAGGAGGAGAAAGATATATCACAGCCTGTGAAATTCCCAGCAGCTTGATTGGATCCTCTGGTGTGTATAGGGAAGGCAGCTGCATGCTGCTGAGTGCCATGATACTCTGATGGAATCTGGTCGTATTAAAATCGTCAACTGCTACATCTAATATCCCAGTGAATAGTTGTAACAGGCAATGTACAAGGCTGCAGAAAATGTTGAATGAAGGAATTTTATAGCACAGAAGGAGACCATTCAGCCTGACGTGGCCCTTGGAAAAGTGTTTTACAATTTGACCCAAACCCATAAAGTCCTGTGTTTGACTTCTGTTTTGAGTTAAACTTTATAACCTTCTCCAAACTCACTACAGTGTTCAAAGATTTCATCTGTGTTTGATCATGCGAGTCTGGTCACAGATCTTTGTCTAGTGCTTGATTGCTTTAGCTTGTGGGTGGAATTGGTGAGTCAAATGACTGACTCGATATACACAGAGAAGATTCTAGAATAGACCTAGGACTCTGGCCCTGCAGAAAACATCGGTATGTTCAAATGTCTGTGAAGTTCTAAGATGTTTGAAATATCATATGTAAACTGTTAGTCATCTTTGCACTGCTTTGAGAAAAATCAGATAAATGAGCAAATCATCTCAAACACAAGTCCCCGTAACCCTCTAGAATCTCTGCACTCCTCCAATCCTGGGCTCTTTTATTGCCTGGTTCTCATCATCCTACTAATTTAGGCCATGCCTTCAGCTGCCTAGAGCATTAGCTGTAGAATTCCTTCACTAAAACTCACCTCCTCTTTTAAGATGCTGTTTGATCAAGATTTTTCTTCTTTCCTAATACCTCCGTTCATGGCTCAGTTCAAATCTTATTTGATTATGCTCTTGGGGTACTTTTATTTATGCAACTGAAAGAAAAGGTTCATCACAAAAAAATACTTTTAATAAAGTGTCCAGTTCGCTGCCCATGAGAAACCTGATTTGAAATGTCTTTTAAACAAATAAAACTGATCTTTTTAATCACTTCATTAGTGTATGTTAATTACCTCTATAACAACTTTTTAAATGTGCCAATAAGTGCCTATGCTTCTTGGAAAAGTAGATGCAATTTGAAGGGCCTTCTTGAACCAAAGCAGTTGACTGAATCTTGCAATTGTAATCTGGATGCATGGTCAATTTTGAGGGGCTAACCAGGCCATAGAGCCATGGGGTTATATAATACTTACAGAGCTGAAGGAGGATGTTTAACCTGTTGCATCTACCCTGGCTATCTGCAAAAGGAGTCACCTTTCCCTGCCTTTTCCCCATAGCCCTACATTTTTTTTTGCATCTAATAATTATCTACTTGCCTTCTGAAAGCCACAGTCGAATCTGCCTTCACCTCATGATTAGGAAGTGCACTCCGCATCCTAACTACTCACTGAATAAAAAGGATGTTTCTCATCTTGCCTTTGTTTCTTTTGCTATTTATCTTAAATTGGTGTCATCTGGTGCCTGACCCTTCTGCTTCAAGAACAGCTTCTATTTGCCTACTCTGTTCAGGCTGCATATGATTTTGAACAACTCTGTCAAGTTTCCTTTCAGCTTTCTCAAAAGAGAACAGTAGTTGAATAGGTTCTTATACTGGTCCATAAGACAACTGAAAACACTGAAGTAGGTACATTCAGATACAAATCACTTGCATTTAAAACTCCTTTCACTGATGCCACAGACTTCAGGGGATTTGTGCTGGAATCTGGATGCAAAACCCATAGAAACTTTCCTCAAAATAATTCAAACTCTGGAATGAAATTGATGATAAAATAGGTCAAGCAGCATCAGGGGAGTTAATGTTTCGGGTCGATGATGCAGCATCAGAGAAGACAAATATTGAGTGGTTGTTGTATAAAGTAATGGTTCTGAAAGAGTTAATGTTGATGTCACATTAGGTCCTCCCAATCTTCTGATGTCTTTTGCATGGAGAAATAGGCTGGAGACAAACATGACATGCTTAGCTCCTGTTCGTTGCAATTGTGTCTTCCTAGTTAATATTAATTGTACCGATTGCTATCATGCAATAAACTGTGCCTCCTTATGTAAAGTGCATTCCTCTTCTTGTTAAGACTCTGGAGTGGCCTGTCTTCTACTATTGATATAGACAGACCCCAATCACAAACAAGCAGTGACTCATTACCAGAAAAGATGACATATTGGTAACACTGATATCAATGATTACAACAGTGCTACCAGTTTGGAGAGGCTAGAGAAGAACAGAGGGGAGGGAACAACAGATAAGGTTGGTCTGTGAAAGACAGAAAGTCAAAATAATTAACTATGTTTTATAGCTGTGTCTTCAGCTGCCTTGCTACTAAGTTCAGGAATTCCCTCCATAAATCTTTCTACCACAGTTTTCACCATTAAAAGGTTCCCTTACACCCATAACTTTGACCAAATCTAGTTGATAGTTGCTTCTGTGAAGCACACGGGGCAATATACTTCCCCTCACCAACATCATAAAGAATCATTAGTTGATCATCAACATAACCGTTATTTGTGGAATCTTGCTGTGTGCAGTTTGGCTGTCAAATTTGTTACATTGCCACTGTGGCTACTTCTGAAATGTGCTCTCTTGTCTGAAAGGGTTTTGGGATGCCCTGATGTCATGAAAGGCTCTCCATAAATCCAAACGTTAAATTTTATTTTTCCTGATCAGTTTCAGTCACAGTGATGTAATTATCAAAATTCCAAGACAGGAAACCCCACTGTCTATAACGACTATAAAGTGCCCAACCACAGATAGTGGTTGTTAGAGATCAGTTTTATTTACTAATAATATTGAGATTTGCTGTAGTGGGGGTTCTTTATTTAATCATAGTTCACCGTTAGTCCTGGCAATTGGAACGTCTGGTTTTGTGAAAGTCAGTGACATGGTATCTGTCTCTGCCTGCAAAGGCCATAGACACACTCTTTCAAAGTGAAACAAAGGATGAACAACCGCAAGCATTAAAGGCATCAGACACAATTTAAATTGTAAACATAAAGGTCTCAGAAGAAAAAAGATGAAAGCAGTGGCGATACAGAGTGCTTGAATTATATCTGCAGAGAGATCCCAACTATGCTTCCTTGGACGAATGATGTGAATGTTCAAAGGAGTACCTTCTTAAAGACATTGTGTATTTACGATGCAGCCTAACTACTGCTTTTGTAGCACAAGGAATTTCTGGAATGCTGACTCTTATTCTACAGGAAATATTCCCACCGTTTATCTACTTTGTAAACTATGATCTCTTATTCAGTTTGAAGGAGGGATTGGTTGGAAATCTGGAGTGGAAGAACAACAGCATACGTTTATGTAGCACCTTCAGGGCAATCAAGCATCCCAAAGCATCTGGCAGGAGTAACAACAAACAAAATTTGACACAGAGCCTTGTAAGGAAATGTTAGAACAGCTCAGTGTCTTCACATCACCCCAGTACACCCACAGAAAGCACTGCCTCTCACTGATGTGTTTTGACCTGAATTACAATACTTGTTTGATAAACAAAAGAGAACAAGTTTTCGCAAAGCATACTTCAATTAGGAGCTTAAAAGGAACATTTAGAAAGCTGGCAATTTAAAATAAAATTGTATCAGAGATAAAAGGTACTGCAGATGCTGGAGAATCCGAGATAGCAAGCATGGGGCTGGATGAACACAGCAGGC
>JAHRHZ010000025.1:16648056-16670668 GCA_024137785.1 Ginglymostoma cirratum | reverse complement strand
CCCAGGCTGAATATGATTTGCTGTTCCTGCAGCCTTCGGGTGGCATCACTGTGGCCTATCTACTAACATCATCCCGCCCCCTTGACCTGTCCGTCCTCCCTGGACTGACCTATCTCCTCCCTACCCCACTACCTACACTCACCTTTACTGGCTCCATCCCCGCCTCTTCGACTTGTCTGCCTCCTCTCCACCTATCCTCTCCTCTATCCATCCTCTATCCGCCTCCCCCTCTCTCCCTATTTATTTCAGAACCCTCTTCCCCTCCCCCATTTCTGATGAAGGGTTTAGGCCCGAAACGTCAAGTTTTCCTGCTCCTATGATGCTGCTTGACCTGCTGTGTCCATCCAGCCCCATGCTTGTTATCTCGGATTCTCCAGCATCTGCAGTACCTTTTACCTCTGAGGCTAACTGATGTGACTGGTTTGTCTGTCTCCATAATTCCCTGTGGAAAATTCATTCTTGCAGAAAATTTTATGGAGATGAAGGAGCAGAGCCATTCATTTAGCCCGCTCCACCAAGCATTATCTCCTTAAACTTTGCACTGCCAACTTGTTACCCTTCCTCCCTAACTCCTGCAACCCTCACTCACCAAGTAATCATTCATCTACCATTTTAAACATCTCAAATGATTCTGTATTGATGGCTTTCTAGGCCTGTGCAATCTCACAGCTGGGTGAAAAGGTGTCTCCTGGATCATTTTCTAATGCCAGTCACACTGCATTTGGCAGCTTTTTTGCCTGCACATCAGACCACTCAGCATACTTGAGTGCATGATCTAGGCTGAAATCTCAGTGCAGTGCTTAGGGGTCCCGCATTAATCAGAGCTTTTTTTCAGTTCTTTCAGATAGATGTAGCAATATTTTGAGGATGAGAACGGGAAAATTTTGTCCAACAATTATCCAATAACCAACATCATTAAGTACTCAATACCACCAACTGCCAATTTCCAGACGCTATCCTACAACTCTTCCACTTCATCCTCAACCACAACATCTTCATCTTCGACAACCAGTTCTTCATCCAGATACATGGTACAGCCATGGGGACCAGATTCACTGCCTAACATGCCAACATTTTCATGTATAGGTTCGAACAAGACTTCTTTGCTGCACCGAATCTCTGACCAATGCTATGCACCAGATACATTGACAGCATATTTTTTCCTTTGGACTCATGGCAAGAATCACCTCGTCAAGGTCTTCCCCATGCCTCCACTTGCCGCCTTCAAACAGCTGCCAAACCTTAAACAGACCATTGTTCACAGCAAACTACCCAGCCTTCAGGACAACATCGACCACATCATCACACAACCCTGCCATGGCAACCTCTGCAAGACATGTCAGATCATCGACATGGACACTACCATCGCATATGGGAACACCACCCGCAACGTGCACTGCAGGTATTCATGTGGCTCAGCCAACAAGTCTACCTCATACGCCTCAGGCAAGGATGCCCCAAGGAAACCATGCAGACACTACGACAACGGATGAATGGACACCTCGCAGTGATTACCAAACAGGAATGTTTTCTCTCAGTGGGGAAACACTTCAGCAGTGAAGGTCACTTGGCCTCAGATCTTCGAGTAAACATCCTCCAAGGCAGACTTTGGGATACACAACGATGCAGAGTAACCGAGCAGAGGCTGATAGCCACATTTGGTCCCCATGAGGACAGCCTCAAACCATGATCTTGGGTTCATGTCGCACTGCAGGTGACCCCGCCACACTATAAACTCTCTCATCCACACATACACACACACAGTCTCTCCCTCTCTCTCATGCACACACACACACACTCTCTCTCTCACACTCACACACACACAGTCTCTCTCTCTCTCTCTCTCACACACGCACTATTTCTCTCTCTCTCACACACACACACACACACACGCACGCACACACTATCTCTCTCTCTCTCCCACACACAGACACTTTCTCTCTCCCACACACGCGCGCATGCGCGCGCACAAACACACACACACACACACACACACACACACACGAATCTTGGAGTAAATTTGTATTTGGAGACATATTTTATTTTGTTCAAAAAGCACACAATTTATAGACGGTAAGTCAATATAGTGTTTTATAAATTCCTACTTTAGAAATAAAACCAGTCTGACTCCAAACTAAAACACAAACAAATTCTAAACAAGGCCTCACACCTAACATGCATTGTCTGACCTAAAATGCCACCTGCTCTTTACACTGATAAAACCATTTCTCTCAAGACTGTGGTTTGAAAAGAATTTAGGAGATTTACACATATATATTAATCAATTAAAACCTTCTAACTGACTAAAGATTTAACAGCATCTTAGTTTTGTTTAGTACATCCTCATCAATAGTGTGAATCTTTGGTCTTTTACTTATAACCCCCCTCACCCCCCTCACCCCAATCCCAGGCCCCAAGAAGACTTTCCACATCAAGCAGATATTCACCTGCACATCTGCTAATGTGGTAAACTGTATCTGCTGTTCCCGTTGTGGCCTCCTCTACATCGGGGAAATCAAGCAGAGGCTTGGAGACCGCTTTGCAGAGCACCTACGCTCGGTTCGCAACAAACAACTACACCTCCCAGTTGCGAACCATTTCAACTCCCCCTCCCACTCCTTAGGCGGCATGTCCATCCTGGGCCTCCTGCATTGCCACAATGACGCCACCCAAAAGCTGCAGGAAGAGCATCTCATATTTCGCTTGGGAACCCTGCAGCCCAAGGGTATCAATGTGGACTTCACAAGCTTCAAAATCTCCCCTCCCCCCGACCGCATCCCAAAACCAGCCCAGCTCATTCCCGCCTCCCTAACCATTCCTCCCACCTCAAGCCCCACCCCCATCTCCTACCCACTACCTCATCCCACCTCCTTGACCTGTCCGTCCTCTCTGGACCGACCTATCCCCTCCCTAACTCCCCCACTACATTCACTTTTACTGGCTCCAACCCCACCTCTTTGACCTGTCTGTCTCCTCTCCACCTATCTTCTCCTTTATCCATCTTCTATCTGCCTCCCATTCTCTCCCTATTTATTTCAGAATCCCCTTCCCCTCCCCCATTTCTGAAGAAGGATCTCAACCCGAAACATCAGCTTTCCTGCTCCTATGATGCTGCTTGGCCTGCTGTGTTCATCCAGCTCTACACCTTGTTATCTCATTGTTTCACTTTAAACAGTGTTTTATCCAACCAAAATTACAACCATAAAATTCGTGAAAACTAATCATCAAATTAAAAGCAAGATATCGGTCTTTCGATTCTAAAACATGAACATTCAAAACACACGTGGACAAAGGACAAATTTGAAATGATGTGAATGAAGTGGGTATTTCATGGGTTTTTTTGTCTCATTGAAGTGTGCCATGTTCCTGAAAAAGGTTGGGAACCACTGATGTAAACACAGTGATGATGGGAAGACTCCTGCAAATGTGGGGTAGATCAGGAGCGAAGTTTTTCAACAACTTGTCAAGTCATTGCGATATGTTCACACTTCAGAGTGATCTTGCAAGAGGTGGGGTCAAAGGGCAGACGTTACCTGCCTGACGCTGGCGAGTAGCCAATTAACTGTATTGGATCAAGTGGGTGCCTGTCCACATCCACAATTCAAGTCAGGCTGCCCTCCTCCAAACTGATGCCACTGCAGCTGCAGAGATGTCAACGTTAGCTTTCCCCCAAAGTTGCAGCACGGATACACCTCAATTTTGAGGCACCCTCAGACCCTTGCACCTGCCTCAGCAGTAAACTACCTGTTTACCTCTTCCAACGCAGGCCCAACGTCGCTCAGGTCCTCCTATTGGTCCTCTCACTCTCTTCCCTCTGCCATCATCAATTTCATTGGGCCTCTGAAAACTGACTCTGGGAAGATCTGATGTGGAATCAAAGCCCAAGTTGGGATTGTGATCAAAAACAAAGTTGACAGAAAAGCTAAGCGGGTCTGTCAGCATCTGTGAAGGAAAAAACAGAGTTAATGTCTTGGGTCTTCCTCAGAACATGAAGGGTCACCGGACCCAAAACGTTATCTCTGTTTTTTCCTTCACAGATGCTGCCAGACCTGCTGAGCTTTTCCAGCAACTTTATTTTTGTTCCTGAATTACAGCATCCGCAGTTCTTTCAGTTTTTACTTGGGATTGTGATCGATTGGGAAAAGTCAGCACAAAAATAGGGATATTTAATTTATCATGGTCAATAATAAGTCTACTAGTGAATTGCGATGAATCCTCACATAGAGCACTGAGTGTATAGAACTCACCATTACCATAGTTATGGGAAATGCAATCAAGGCAGTGACACAGAACAGGAAGGGATTCATTCAATAATGTATCAATACAGGGAGGTGAAGTAAGGTAGGAATGAAGCTTGGGGAATTGTGGAACACAAATATCAGCACAAACCAAACCAGTGTGCCAAATGCCGTGAGTTTTTGTGTTGATAATTCTATGGGATGTACTATGTAATGGAACTGACCTTCCTTATCTAAACTGGCCATGTGACTCTAACCTTGTAATTTTAATAAGACTGACAGTATGGAGTGAGTTCAGTTCTAGGAATGATAGTACAGGCTAATGTAAATGGAGTGCTTACGTGAGCAAGAACAGGAGCTGTTTTCATTGCATATCCTCAAACTGTCGAGGGAATGACAACTTATAGGAACCAGGTCAATCTAAGAGGGGGTGGGATAGTAATTGGAATGGGGTGGGGGTGGAGATGGTAAAAGTTCACAATACCATTGATAGCAAAGTGTCTCCTGCTTCTTAGTTCCCATTAACTTGGGGCAACTCTTTGCAACTAAAGACTGCAACTAATCAGTGTTAGCAGGACGTCGATGATTATGTAGGACGATGCCCTCAGGGTGAAAGGGCAAAGGTGAGCCTGGAAAAATCAGCAGGCGGGGATTTATGGGTAGGGTTTCTTTCTGACGGTGGGCATTTTCAAGCTGGTTCCTGTTACAGGGTTATAAATCTGGCTCCATGAAGGATTTCATTTCAGCTCTCCAGGGGACTCTTATTCAGTGGCACAGTCATCTCGGCTGCGATTGGAACCAGTCATTTAACCCCAGGACACACTCGTAATTGAGAAGAGTCTGAAGCGGAGACAAGACCACTGTACTGATGATTGCATTTGTCTAATAATGTGCCCTGTACACCCATCATGTTAAATGTCAAGACAAGATCTTGCCTTCACTGATTTGGGAAAGATTTCAACTCTACAACTTCAAGCTAAATTGCGACAAACTTTTCTAATTCCCTCTAATAAAAGCCGGATAACTGACTGAGATACAGGAAGAAAGAAAGGACTTTTATTTCGAAAGCGCCTTTCATAAACTCAGGACACCTGAGTTGAGAATTTCATAGCTAATGAAGTACAGAACTGCTCAGTCTCTGTTGTACCAGGTACACGTCACGCTGCATCTCCCAGTGAGCCATGTACCCATGGCCCCTGAGTCAGTATTTCAACATTGCAAACAAAGATTAACTTCCTCCGACACAAGATTTAAATGTTCTGGCTGTTAGTTCAAATCCCACAACAGAGGCTTCAGAACAAAAGGCTGACATTTTAGTGCAGTAGGGAGAGAATACCCCACTGCTTAGGATACCACCTTTTGAATATCATATGGGCCTGTCTTCCCTCTCAGATGATGTAAAAATCCAATGCCACTAAATCAAGGAGAAGTAGGACAGTTCTCACTGGGCCCTGGGGCCAATTATTTATCAACACCTTGAGTGTCAATAAAAGAGATGCTGTGGCCAATATCCCATTGCTGTCTGTGGGATCTTGCCATGCACTTACTGACTACTGTATTTCTTACATCCCAACAGTGACTGGTTTTCAAAAGTCCCTGCTGTAAAGTGTTCTGCAACAAGCTGAAGTCATGAAAGGTTTATTTTCTCTTTTTTTTTTGCCACTTTATTTGCTGCATGTTTTGTTTCTTTGTGTAACGCAGGCAATAAAACATGCACAAAGTCCAACTGTCAACATCTGTAGGTTGTTCCTACAGGGCCTGGCAGTAATGTCTGAGAGGAAATGAGATCACCGTCATTACAAAGAGCGGTGGTGAGGCAGTGTTACTGGCCAGGTGCTGAGTGCATTCCTGCAGTGCTGTAAAGGGCCTGGACCAGCCCACATATTCTTCCCACTTATAATTAATGGGAGAGGTCAATCAAACCAGCACCTCATTTGAAGTGGGTTTGACTGAAGTGCGAAGCAGATCTCAGGCTTGTCAAATGTACATTATTAAACTGAGTTTTAGATCAGCAAGGTTCCTGAATCGATAAATGGACTGAACCTTAACCAACCACAGCTGGGGTGGGAATATCTGTTCCATGGATGGCCTCGACCCCTTCGGGCAATGGAGGGTACAAAATCATTGATAACTAGATGAGATAGTAGGAACTGCAGATGCTGGAGCATCTGAGATAACAAGGTGTAGAGCTGGATGAACACAGCAGGCCAAGCAGCATCATAGGAGCAGGAAAGCTGATGTTTCGGGCCTAGACCCTTCTTCAGAAATGGGTAATGATAACTAGATGACCCTGCTTTACAGAATGTCTGTTTTTTTCTCTATATGAGAGAGATGAGGGAGTGTGAGTGTATCTCTGTGAGTGTATCTTGGTCTGGATACCTGTGTGTGATGTTGAGAGGGTATGGCTTGCTCCCAGATGGAAATCACCCATATATTTTCTAAGGCTGTTGGTGAATGTAGTTGTTGGTGATTAATGCACCACACCCAGTGGTGACAGAACTCGTCTGACTACCTGCCAGTAAGCTCGCTAAGAGCTGAAAGGTGAGTATCTATTTTGCCCAATGACAAGCCTTGACACTGGTGACCAGGGTGATCTGAAGCTGCCCGTCTCTTTGTGGCATAAGGAGCATATGGGTGTGGGAACTCGACCTGGCAGGGCTCAGTCACTGCCAAGCAAGACCCGCAGCTGCATTCCAACCAGAAAGAAGGTCTATCAAGCCAGCCTTGGGTGTTCTGTGAACTGGAGGGAATGTCCTTGGTGCTGTCAGTGCTGTCCCCCAGGTCCAAATACAGTCCAGAGCTACTATTAATAAGAATGTAAGAACTTAGTGCAGGTCAGCAATTCAGCCCCTGAAGCCTATTCCACAATTTGAGACAATCACTGCTGATCTCATCTCGGCCTCATCTCCACTTTCCTGCCCACTCTCCATAACCTTTCAACCCATTAGTTAGTAATAAGAGACTATACCTCCCTCATCAGTCAAATAGCCTTCCCTATCCCCCACCTAATAGTAATGATGAAAAGTGTTCAAAGCAAAGGAAAAAGTACAACTTTTTTAAAAAAATGTCACAATGATTTTTCTCTTGTGTTTCATGCAACAGTACCCAGGAGAACAAGCTCTCATTTCTGGAGTCTCTAGACGTGCTCACTGACCTGTATCTCCCAGGCTGGCAATCCCTTCATTCTATGGTTTTTGTTCTTGTTTTCAAATTGTTCTATCTCTACAGCCACCTCCAATTCCCACAACCCACTTGAGGTTTCTGCAGTCGTGGAGTCATAGAGTCATACAGCATAGAAATAGACATCTCAGTCCAACCAGTCCACGCCGACCATAATCCCAAACTAAACTAGTCCCACCTGCCTGTGCTTGGCCCATATCCCTCCAAACCTTTCTTATTTATGAACATATCCAAATGTCTTTTAAATGTTGTACTCCTCCAATGGAACTTTTGCACATCTCTGATATCCATCACCCTGCCATTGGCAGACAAGCTGGAGCTGCCTATATAGCCCTAAACTTCCCATTCCAAAACCTGTTGTCTCTCTACTTCATTCCTTCTGTAAGATGGTCCTTCATTGTCACCCGTCCTGATACTTCCTTATGGGCTCGATGTCAAATTTTGTTTGTCAATATGTGAAACAAGTCAAAACATTTTATTTCATCAAAGGTGCTATATAATTACAGTTGTTGCTGTTGGATGATCGCCAAACCTGTGCTCATTTGTTGTTTCTGTTCTTGGAAATATCTCTGTTTTCTTGCAAAGAATAGTTTTCTCCTCAATACAAATGAATAATTGCATTTCATCCAAACATTTTATCTGTTTCTCTGTGTGTATTTCCCGTGATCATTGCCCGCTCACCTCTATCAGGTAGAATTACACAAGGTTCCCACACTTAGTCCCAGGAACCTGATATCCCACACAATGATCTCTCCACTCAGCTATTCTTGTCTGTCAACATTGTAGATTAGACTTGACACATGTTCTCAACAAAAAGGAGCAGCTTTTCACTGTTTGCATGATGGCAGTCTGCTTTCTTCTTGTAGTTTGCTGAGTGAAGGTGAATGGCAACACCACTAGCCTCTTACAGGACTACGATCCACCTGAAAATATTAACACATTCTACCATTTATTCATTCTACCTGTCCCCAGATGCAGCCACACCCTTGGAGTTCCCCAACATTTTCTATTTCTGTGTCAGACAGGGGAGATGAGAAGCAGTTGTTATTTTGCAGCGAATTGTTTATGATTCTGAGTGCACTTGCTGAAAGGGTAACGGAAGCAGAGGCAGAGACAGAAATCATTGGTCCCAGTGCTGTTCCTCGCCCAGTGTTCAGAGTCAGCCTCTGCTTACTCAGATAGGATAAAATGTAGCTCAAAGTCAACCTTCTGATTCAGGCAGGAATACTAACCTTGAGTCAGTGCTCATCAGGTCACGGGTATTCCACTGAAAAAGTCAACCATAACTAGGGGCCAGCTCCAGTTTCATCTCACCAGTAATATCTAATGTTGAGCTTAAAACTTTCACCTTCTGATTCAATAATTTTCATTCATTTAGAGCATTAATGAGCATCTAATATAGAACTGCACAGGACCAGTATCAGGCAACAGTTTGTACTGGGGACTATGTAAAGAGATATTAGGAATGTGTTAAAGAAGGAGAAGCAGGTGTGAAGGTTTGAGGAGCGAATTCCAGAGCTTGGGACTAAGGTGCCTAAAGCAATATTGAAGCGATGAAAATTGGAGATGAGCAAGATGCCAGAATTAAAGGTTCAAAGAGACCTGGTCAGGTTGTAGGGCTGGAGGAGATTACAGAAATAGGGTGTGCAAAGCCATAGAAGGATTTGATAAAAGAACTAGAATTTGAATAGTGAGGTATTGACAGACCAGAGACCCCCAAAATTCCAGTGGGTTAAATGATTTGTTGTGAGTAACGAAAAGAGCAGCAGAGTTTTGAATGAACTGAGGGTGGGATTCCGGCCAAGTGAGCTTTGCAATGAGAGATAGTAGGAACTGCCGATGCTGGAGAATCTGAGAAAACAGGGTTCGGAGCTGGAGGAACACAGCAGGCCAGGCAGCATCAGAGGAGCAGGAAAGCTGACATTTCGGGTCTGGACCCTTCTTCAGAAATTTCTGCTGTGTTCCTCCAGCTCCAGAGCTTTGCAATGGCCTGGTCTGGAGGAACGAAGGCATGAATGTGGAATTGAACAGTATGTAAATGACCTGAAGGTTAATTAGTTTTAGGTGATGTCATTTGGGATCCTTCTGCAAAGTTGCAGAAGCTCCAAAAGAAAACCCTGCTTTTGTCAATACAATAAAGCCACTAATAAATCTAATAAAGAATTCAGGAAAAATGTCTTTACCAAAAACGTGGTATGAATGTGGAACTCATTACCATCGGGAGTATTTGAGGCAATAGCAAAATTTCTGAGCTCACAATACTGCTAATGAGTGGTGAATTGTTCCACGAATGCTGCAAAATGCTGTGGGATGTGAATTAAACATGATCCCTGCCATAGAACCATGAGTTTGCTAAGGCTCAGCAAGAAAACTTGCTCAGCATTGTGGTGAAGAGTCCTCCCATCAAACTCACTCACAACTCGTACTTCATCAAAACATCATAAAATTCAGTCCTATGTCTTCATGGTTGAAAATAAGGCGATTTTCTTGATCCTCCAAACTTTGAACTTCCTTACCTTCCTCAATCTTCCATTCATCTTAAATCCCTTGAACCTTTTGAAACCAAATCAGTGATATGAGCCTGAAGCTCTTTGACATTATTCCTACTCTTTCGAGTCTTGGTGCTGCCTACGTTTGGCATTTCTCAGCACTGAAAGGGCGTGTATATTTTGCTTGTGCAGAGAACATTTGGCATGGTCAACGTATTAAACTCTGACATCAGCCTGCAGGGGCAGAGAATACACAAGAGTCTCTATGTGGAGCCTGACTGAACTGCAGCAATTCATCCCACACATTCATTCCAGGGTCCTCACTGAGCAGTGACTCAAGCCAAGAGTCAGTGTTCTGGTGTGAGTGACTGTGAGATGGTTTCTCATGTCCCCAGCCCACTGCTTGATTATTCGCATTTCACTTTTGCAAGGTCGAGATGGCAGCTCATCACCATCACATTCATCGCAGCTGCCAGGACTGGGAAATAAATGCTGGCCTTGCCAATGACAGACATGTCCAGAGGATGATTAGTTAAGACAGAATGTACAGTACAAAAACAAGCCATTCAGCCCATTTATTCTGTTTTACAGAAATTTCACTCATCTACTCAATCTCAGCCCCACCATTTGGATTAGATTTTTATTTCATTTTCTTTCACATGCTCATCTAAATTTCCTTTGGAAAGTCTTTAATTTAGGGAGTTCACCTTTAAATATTTCCTGAGTAAAGGTCCTTTTCCTTATTCGTCCATGTGATCTAATCAGCAGCAATTTTGTGTCATGGTCCCCAGTATTACATATTCTCACAGGTAAGAACATTCAGTGCATGAGGGGAAGCAGTTGCGTGGTCTACTGGACTAGAGTATGGAGGATGTGGGCTTGAATCCCACCATAGCAGATGGTGCCATTTGAATTCAATAAAAATCTGGACTAACAAGCTACTCTAACGGCAATCAAATAGCCACTGCTGATTCTTGTAAAAACCCATCTGATTCACTGAAGTCCTTACCTGGTCTGGCCTCCATGTCACTCTAGATTCATAGCAATTTAATTGACTCTTAACCATCCTGTGGGCGATAAGATGACAGGCAATAAATGCTGACTTAGCCTGTGACCATATCCTATGAATCAATTTTAAAAAACCAATCTATCTATTGTGCTTTCAGTTTTCTCGAATGTAGATTAAGAGGTAATCTTACTGAGGGATTTAAGATAATGAAAGGAGCTGAGAGATTAGAGAGAGAGAAATTATTTTCTATGGTTAGAGGTAGGGGTGAGGATGGGGCTATAGTCCAGAACAAAAGCATGACTTTGAAATTAGGACCAGGTGACTCTGCAGTGATGACGGTGAAGACTTTTTTACATGAAAGGTAGTGGAAACTTGGGTCTGTTTTCCCACAGAAAGCTGGGCTCAATCAAAAGTGTCAAAACTGAGATTGATAGACTTTTGTTAGGCAATGGGATTAAGGGTTACTGAATCAGGGAGGCTAAATGGAGTTGAGATACAGATCAGCCATGATCTTACTGAAGGTCAGAGCAGCCTCGATAGTTTGCAAAGAGTTATATGTAACAACTTTAAGGCAATGCTCTGAGATATAAGGTTGGGTGGGATGGGGTGGGGGGCACGAGGGTAAGGCTCCAAATTAGAGGGAAGAGAGGCATTAGAGAATACACTGTCAGAGTCAAATTGTGAGGAGTTTTGAAAATGACAAGCATGGGAACAAGGCAGTCATGATTAAAAAGGGAAGACGATGAGTAATGTATATGATGACTCAAACACTAATGACAGGGCTGAGGGAAAGAAGAATGAGGGCTTGCATAGAGAACAATGGAATAAATGATACACCTTGGTCGGAAGGGTGAAGTTTGGGAATAAGAGCTGGAGAACTATAGAATGAGTAATTGAGAAATGTAAATCATTAAATAAAGTGATGTAGTTATTCAGGAACTTAGAAATGCTGACAATTCTACAAGGTCACTTTTCTGACCTGTCTCTGGAATTAATGAAGAATTCAGAGGAATTCCTAATCTATTAGGCTCTATGCAGTTATCAAGAGGAGTTATAAGATAAACTATCCCCCAAACTGCTGTTAACAAGAGTGGAAAACAGCACATCACAGACTGGTACAGCTCCTGGGTCTAAACAGCATCTGGTCATATAAATGAGTTGAGCATAAGCAAAAGTATCCCAGCATCCATACTGAGGTCAGGTCCTAGTCAGAAATTAGGTTTAACTCTTGACATCTTGCAGTAAAATCATCTCGACGTTCACATTTTTTCCCCCACCAGACCCCCTCCAACTCAATTAAAACACTATTTAATCACAGATGCCAGGTGCAGTTCACATTTAAACATCACATTCTTCCAGCTTGTTTCTCTTTTTAATAACTTTTGAATGAATGTTACTGTTTTTGAAAGTGATACAAAGAATGTGGTAGAGGGAGGCATAGCGAATAGACAGGTGACTTCAGGAGACATGTAGCCATAGAAAGAGAGAGAGAGAGAGAGAGACTGTGTAAACTTTGATAGCACAAAGCAGGTGATAAGTGAATTGTCAGCCCAAAAATATCACTCTGAATTTTATTTCCACTAATTTCAATTAAATAAAACTGGATAGAGATGCAAAATGGGTGGATGCATAATTATCATTTTATTTTATTGTGCAAATCTCAACATTTACACCGTAAAATGCAGAAGAAGAAGGAAAATGAGAAATATAGGCCGAGATAGATTCAGGCTGAGTGTTTAGCTATGCCAGAAAGGAGTTAAGTTGACAGGAATAGTTCAGCAGATATTGGCGTCAGGACACCTGAGAAACTTTAACACCTCAGTCTTGACTGGCTCGTTCCTGATGGAACCCGGGGGAAGGGGATTCAGATTATTTTCCCGACCTCCTGTTTGATGAGCTTGAACGCATAACTTCACTGATTGGTAGTCTACTACTGAGTCAAAGTTACCATGAAGCAATTTGAAATCTTTTAAAACTTGGTGATGTATGTGCAAGAGAGAAAGATCTCCACATCCAATCATAGCTCTCATATATCCAGTGCTTAGGTACAGCAAACAGTGCAGGAAAATGATCAAAATATAGAGACAAACAATACAGTGAAATGTAAAACATTCCCAGGCAATATTCATCTCTCAGGTGATATCATGAAAACCCAAGTTGTAGCCATTAGCAATTTTTCTTGCGTGTGAGAGTTATCTATTTCATTCCTGACAGACATGATGATGTATTTCATTCACTGTAAAATGTTTTGGGATGTCCTGAAGCTGTGAAGGATGCCCTAGAAATGCAAATCTTTCTTTTCTGTTGTATTTTGTTAAGTATGCTGTAGTCAATCATGTGTCATTTTTGTAAATTTCATTCCAATAGGCAGACTTGTTGTTTAATTGTGATGGTTAAATCTCACCTGCAGATGCTTACCAGCCTAACATGTTGCCTGTGCATTTGAAATAACGGAAATAACCCAGATTGCAGATATTTAATGCAAAACTACATTGGTTCAGACGGCAAGAAGGTCCAGCAAATAATTGGAAAGCTAATAGAACATTATAGTTTATTGCAAGACTAGGGTGTTTAAACTTAAGTTATACAGATGAAACCTCATCTTGTATACTGTGTACAGTTCTGGTCACCATACTTATAGAAGGATGTTAATGCATTGGAAACCATTCAGAGAAGGTTTATGGGACCCATACCTGGATTGATCAGAATGCCTTTTAAGGAAAGGGTAGATAGGCTAGGCCCATATTGTCTGAAGCTTAGAAGAGTCAGAGATGACTTAATTGAAACATATAAAGATTGTGATGGGACTTAATTGGATGAATGTTGAAAGCATGTTTCCTCTTTTGGAAGAATCTGGAAATAGGTATCAAAGTTTAAAAATAAATGGCTGCCCAATTAAACAAGAGATGAAACACTTTTTCTCTCATGGGGTTGCAAGTCCCTGGAATTCCCTTCCTCAAAAGGCAGTGGATGCAGAACCTTTAAATATTTCTAAGGCTGAGGCAGATAGATTCAAGAGGATAAAAGATTATTGGGGATATTCAGGAATGTAGAGTTGAGGTAAAAATCAGATCAGTCATGGCCTTATGAGCAATGGAACAGGCTCATAGGGCCAAGCGGCCTACCCATATTCCTTTCCATAGGTTTGGAAGGTCTGCATGATAGTTCAAGGTTCAATTAATCATACTTTGTGATAATAAATGAGGAGGCAACCACTAGTTCGTAATTAATCCAAGGATTCTTTTGTATGGTCAATGCAAAATACTTGTGACAAAGTGAAAGGAGATTTGTTCTTCATCTCCATCCAGAAATACAACAGTTTCTCCAAATAGCAGACTCTTCCCAATGAGAGTTTATAAATACTGATGTTAGCAACAGTTTCCACTGGCAGGTGGGTGGGTTATGAGCGAATACAGGATTAAAATAATTCGCAAAAAATTCAGGAAAGGGTTGAGATTTTGTTTTACTGCAGCCAAGTATGGCCCCACACTGCTTGATGAGTGGTTGGGGAAAATTTAACTTTTGAGAGTATCATATAATCACAAGATATGGAAAATAAATGCAGGGTTATTATCAGGGGTGGAGAGCTGCTGTGAGGGAAGAGCAGAAAGATTTGGATGATTTTTACAGAAAGCTGATGCCAAATGGTTACCTTCTATGCTGTAGATTATATCTTTTTGATATTTGCAGGAACATGTAGAGAGTGGAACTGTGGTTGGGAAACTCAGAAGTACACTTTCTTCCACCACCTTTTACAAGATTTTCTACACCATTCCTGTCCTTCGGCCAGTTCAGCGGCCAACCAGAATAATAGGTTGTGTGGTGGGAAGGCCTGTAGTAGAAAGACACCAGAGAGAGAAGCAGGAAGGAAGGCAGGGGGAGATCATAGTGTGAGGTCTAGTGGTCAGGGCGGCTGATTGTAGGTGAAAGAGTAGGATTTATGAATAAGCCTGTTAGGCCTCAGATAACACTCCTGCTCCTACTCTGGCCACATCTAGTGCCATAAATACAATTACCTAATGGATCCTCCTCTGTTTTACTTGACATGCATTCTAGTTAAAAACAGAAATTGTTAGAATTGCACCACACCTATTCTTGGGGATTAAAATCACCCTCAATTTTATATTATGTGCAAACTACTTAAACTGCCAATTTATCTCTCTCAGTTAGATGGGGTAAAGCCATCATGTTGATTTCAAACAGAGAACTGTGCTGAGTTCGGTTTGTGCTAACACCTGTATCTTCTAGGTATATGGGCTCTTTACAGGTTTACATGGTCTCCATTCCCAGGTTGACCTCCTGGGGTCTGCTGTGTAAGTGAGTGCAGTCATCCTCTGATCTAACAAGAAATCTTGAAGAGTAAACAAAACTTAGTTTATTGCATCTTTGCAATATATACAGGTTATGAGAACAAACTACAATATCACAAAAGTTGTTGGTAGGCATAGGTCTGTCACTTTTGGTGACCTCCTTTACTCTCCAGTCCACATAATATCATCACCTGTGGGTGGAGTATTAACGCTTTCAGATCCATTTGCATCACACCGAGTAAGTAATCAATCCTTCATTGAACTACAAGGTGCACAGTTCAGCTTTTCATATTACAGACTGAATTTTATGAAGATGTTTGGGAATTAAGTGAAAGAAAGATTTAGCAGAATGTTACTGACCAGGCTTAATAGGCTGGGACTCCTTTATCTAAAAAAAGAGAAGCCTCAGGGATGAATCAATAGAAATGTTTACATTACAAAGGATTATTCGATAGGATGGATATAGTAAAACTGATTCCATTCATTGGTGAATCCAGAACAAGGGAACATAAATAGAAGGAATCATGAAGGGAAATAAAGAACAAGGAGTTTTTTTTTCCACAGAGTGGTGAGAATATGATCCTCACTGTTTCATAGGAGCAGAGGTCATGGGGAGGACAGATGTATACTTAAGGGAGCACGAGCAATGTCAGAAGTCATAATGGGAGTCAGATAAACTGATGCAGAGCATAGGGCATTAAGATATATAGATTGGTAAAATAGAGCCTATGTTATAGAGGCTGGTATCTGGAAGTGTGCCTGTAAGGGTGGTAGATACAGAAACCCTCATAACATTTAGGTAACCGTTTGCAATGCTAAGGCATACAGGGCTATGGGCAAGCTGGAAAATGGGATTAGAACAGTTAGATGGTTGTTTTTGTCCAGCACGGATGCAATGGGTCAAAGGGCCTTTTTCCATGCTGATGGTCTCTATAACTCTACAGTCTATGGAATAAAACCTGGGCAGGAACTGAGGTGGCACAGTAGACTCAGGGGGAGGGGGTGTCAAGGTAGAAGTGTGTATCAGCAAAGTTCCAGTGAAGTTCCTGATTGAAAGATAATGTTTATGATTATGTGTGAGAGTTGGTTCAGGGTACATTGCAATAACTTGCTGATACACATAGCCATAGCTGTGGAGGAGAGATCGAGCCTTGTGGGGAGTGTGAGCTCTTGGGCTGTCCAACTTCTGGAGTGTCTGCAGGACCATGGCTAAAGAAAGACTGTGATGTTGAACTTTTAAGTTATTTCTTATTTTTCTACCTTGTACTTAAGATTTTATACCTAAGATGGGACTTCATACATTTTTCACTATACTCTTGTATCCCTGTAGTTGAGTACACATGACAATAATTCTAGTTCTAGCTAATCAAGCACAGCACTGGAGGGTTTATTTGAATATTGAAAATTTGAGGCATTTTGAGGAGGAGAGGTGGGAAAATAGAATTAGTGGGAACTCCTCAGCCTCTGTTTCATGGGACAAACCAGTCATTTTGGCATAGTTATGGCATCAGAAATGGAAGAAATTAATTAACATGTTTTAGTTGCTTCTTGGAACAGAATTTGAGTATTGTAAAATAAAATGATATACTGTTGAAGCTGTTTGCCTTGCACTCATCAGGACAGATTCACAAGAATCCCAAATCTCAATAGGAACAACAAATAGTGTTACATGATAAACACGGGGCTGATTGGTTGGCAAGTCACAAAACCTTAATCATTCAGATTCCACTTGCCAGCCAATCTGCATCCTGTTTCTCATGCAGTTCAAGGAATAGTTTCCTTTGTGATTTGGTATTCTTGCTGATCTGTCCTGATGTGTGCAAGATGAAAAGTACCAGAACCAAGTTTCCTGTATTTTTGTTCCTGCAAGAAATCAATACCGAATACCTGTCTATATTTCTTTATTTCCCTTTATATAATTTAGCTTTTACAAAAAAAAAGTTTTGAACACCTTCAAACCAAAAACACCCCTTTAAGTTTATTTGAAAATTGGTTTACATTTAACGTAATTGTCGAGGTTGCATTTGGAAAGGTCACCTTATTTCACTTCCAGAATCTTCATTTCCTTTAACTCTGCTGCATGTTTTTCAGAATATGTATATACATTTAAGAAAATTTTGGTCCAAACGTGGAGATTTTGCTTAAAGTTGCTGATTGGTTCCAGGGCCTGGGTACAACCATATCCCAAGATAAGAAAAAACACCTTTCACCACTTGTTCAAAAGATCAGTTTGCACAGTCACACTCGAGCATTTAATATGCACGGATTTCCCCCTAATTTGACAGTTTTACTTCAAAATTGTCACATTGATACAGTCAAGAATACTCTTACAGAATTGTGTCCTAGCAGGATATTGTAAAAGAGGCTTTACTTTGCCTCTAAATGTTATATATTTATATTGGGTGACTACTGTGAGTAGCACTCTTGCCTAAGAGTCCAAGTTGTGGGTTCAAGTCTCACTCCAGAGACTCGAGAATAAAATCAAGACTGATACTTCCAGTGAAGTACTGAGGGAGTGCTAAACTGTCATAGGTGTCAGCTGTTGGGTGAGCCCATTAAACTGAGGCTCTGTCCACCCTTCAGATGAATGAAGATCCCACAGCACTATTTTGAAGGGCAGCTATGTTTCTCCCAGTGTCTGACCAATATTTCTCTTTCTAATGCTAAAAACAGGTTGTCATTGTCACGTTGATGTTTGTGAGAACTTGTTGCTTCAAATTGTATCATCACAACTCCCACTTTACAACAGCAAATAGTTACAAATTCTCAATTGGCTGTAAGGCACTTCAGGTCATCCCATGGAGGTCTTTCTTACCTGTGATATGATAGATCTGGGTGTGTGTGCTGTCAACATTAGTGTGTGAAGACAGTCCACTTGACCAGCATTATGTCCATGACCTCTGAGTACAAATACTCCAATAAAGGAAAATATAGCCTCCACCCCCTCACCCCACGCCGTCCTGTTCAAGGCTGCCACTGCAATAAAATGTTGAACTCATCATCCCTTGTTCACTCATTAACTTCACCTGAAACTTTCAGACCAAAGCTGAACATCAGTTTTAGGAGTTAAATTAAGAAAATAAAACTTTTTAAATATGTGCCATATGGTTGAACTAAAGACAGAATTTACTTCAATTCCTCAAGATAGTAATACTTAAGACAGAATGTACTTCAATGAAAATATTCCGTTTGATTTTTGGGGCACGTTCTAAAACTCTATACTGTTGACTCCCTTGGTCCTTCTTTGGCCTTTTTACAACTGTACAACCACTTGATGATCCGTGCATTTCGTTCAATGATGGATATCCCCAAAGAGACCTGCTCCTGAATTTCTTCTTCATAAAGGCCTTCACCATCTCTGCTTCCATGAGAGAATTCACTGCCATCACTCTCAGTCATGCTGACATTCTGAATTCCGGGAGATATCGAGTCTGAAGGAGCAGGAGAGAAGTTGGACAGCCCAAGATGCTCTGCCATGTCAGGGTCAAGCCCACAGTAATTGAAAAACCTTTCTTCTTCTGACAAAGTGACCGAATTACGAAGCAAGTGGTCCCTGTTTGGATGTTGCAAAGTCCTGTTTCTCAAAGCTACTTGGCTATTTGCTTCAGAAAGGTTACTTGGCAGGTTGAGAGTTCTGGTTAAGCAAAGGTTTGGAGAAACTGTGCCTGCGATTTCCTTGTTGGTGAAGAGCTTGACACAATGATTTTCAACCTCTGTCGCTTCACAGTCATTGAGATGACTGATGTGCGACATAACAGGAGAGCTTTCTTCAGAGAAAGACCTACTGCCCTCCTTCAGGATGATCTTTGGCAACTCGAGAGAGTTCACCTGCTTGTCCCTGGTGGACCCCTGAAAAAGGCGTCGGATGAAGTTATAGCCCCTGGAGTTCTCATTGCTGCCTGTCTTGCAGTCACGTTTCTGTCGGTAAATGATTAAGGAGTCTGGCCTCATGACTCTCTTGGAAGTGGTTCTCCTTGTGACCACTGGATTGTGGGATGGCTTGTCCACAAAGACATTTCTGATGTTGTTAAGTTGTTCCAAATTGGCGTTTTCTTTCCTGGCATCAAAATCCTGGCACGGCCTCCTCGCCTCACCTGGTCTGACCCAGTTTTGAGCAGAAGGTTGTGGAGTTACAGCAGGGCTGGCATTTGTCTCTTGCTTAGCGTTCATCACTTTCTGGCTTTTGACATACTTCGGCTTGTCTGCTTCAAGTCTCTCGACAGCACTCGGTGCCCGGCCCCTATTTCCACTTTCCATTTGCCTGCGTAGATAATCAGGACCTTTGTTTAGTAGCCTGAGAGGGGAGGGGGAACCAACCGGAGTGACAGGCTTCATTCTCCGCACTTCACTTGTGGTTCAGGACAATGAGACAAGTCCAGAGCTCAACCCAGCAGAAACTTTCAAATCAACTCTCCCATATCCAAACCAATGTAACCAGGTCACCTGAGACTTCAGTGTTGTTTAGTTTGGATAGGGCTTAAGAACGCAGACTCCTCAATGATTTCTTTATCGTAGGAAATCAGCAAGAGAGAGAAGAAAGGACTTTCAGAGTGCATCTATTAATGCACTCCACTCTCAACTGGAATGCTTCACTGAACTTTCCTCTCAGCTTCACGCATCCTCCTGAAAAATAAATCAAAGTTTGCCATGCATCAGTTCAAAGCCTCTGGAGTCGATGCTAAAAGCTATTTTGTCTTTCGGTGCTGACAGATCCAATGCACCAGCAATTCCAGTACTGAGCTGACATGGAGGGTCAGCTGGCTTAGCTTAAGGCAGCTAATACTCTCAATGCACCAGGGAGAGACAGTCTCTAATCAAGGCACACACTTGCAGAACCCAGTGAGATGAATCCTGTGTGGCCAGTGGAAACAATATGCATTTACATAGCACCTCTCACGCTCTCAGGACATCACAATGCATTTCATCGCCAGAAATGAACCTTTATTAAAAACTGTTACTGTTGTAATGTAGGTAAGTACAGCAGCCAGTATACAGCAAAATGCCATAAAGTGATAATGACATGATTATGTCTCTTTAGCTTGGTTGAGGAAGAAATATTGATGAGGACACCTTATTTAGGAAGAATGACCTTATGTAATGTTATGGGAATTATTTAATGTCGCCTAGATGGGTTAAACACAGCTTAACTTTCTAGCTAAAAGACAGCATTTTCACCCAGCACTACATGGGGAGTGTGGGGGGGTGGGGGGTGGGGGTGGTGGTCAGTCAAAATTTTGTGCTCAAAACTCTGGACTTAGGACTGGAACCCAAAACCTTCGTACTCAGACAGAAGCGTGCTACAACCTGAAACACAGACAGTATTCCTCACCAAATCCTGCATAATGGTACTGACCAAGAACTTCTGTAAGGGGCAGGGACACATTTATTCAATTTGTCATATTTATAGTTAAAGATTTGCACATGCCTGACAATTTTTATCATGTTGCTCAGAAATGCCTCAGCATGTGAATTGCAATTAATTATTTTGTGCTGGACTAGCTGTTAGAGCAGCAGTTGGGGTCTTGGCAAGACTTTATTAGAAGGACAGCACCGCTGACAACGTAGAAGTCCCTCTGTGTCATACTGAAGAGTCAGTCTATTCATAAGTACAGATTGGCTGGGGGAGTTGGTTAGCTCAGTTAGCTTGTTAGCTGGTGAGTGATGCCAACAGTGTGGGTTCAATTCCTACACCATCTGAGGTTACCATAAAGGACTCTCCTTGTCAACCTCTCCCATTGTCTGAAGTGTGGTGACCCCCAGGTTAAACCACCACCAGCAATCACCCTCTAATAAAAGAATAAGACTTTGGTGACTTTACCTTTACAAATTCGCTATATCTCATCACTGTCTTTGGGAGGTTGTTGAGCCGAGTATTAGCAAACCAAACAAAGTTTCCTCCTTACAAACTGCATGCTTTTCTTTAAAAAAAAATTGGTCGTTCAAATCCCCCTCTGTTCTAGTAACTGCTTTCAGTCTTTCGATCCATGATGTGCCCAGCAAATCTGGCTTTGTGAATCACCCATTTGTCTCTCCCAGTATTGCCTGCTTCTGCTTAGTCCCATAGCTCTGGAAAAGATTGTCTAAACCCCTCTGGTTTTCTCTTTTTAAGATGCAGCTAAAAACCTACTTCTTTAATCAAGAATTTGATCACCTGTCCTAATGTCTTTTTTTTGTGTCATCTTGTATGACAATGTTCCTGTGAAATGATACTACATCAAAGGCACTATAATATATGAGGGTTATCGTTGAAGCGATGTCATAGCACAGTGGCTAATCTTCAGTAAAAATGAACCGCGGAGTAGTTGTACATAATGGGAATTATTTGATCCATTTTGAACCTATAACTTGACGATCAATGACTACAGATTGAATATATGGGATTTTCTTTAATTGCAATCAAAACAACTTGCATGATACAATTCTTTGTTTGGGTGTGTGTTAGTCTTCAGTCTGCTTGGTAATTCATGGCTTGTCTCTCTTGGTGTAACATTAAGTGAGAAATAGCACAGCGTGATATTGATGATGACAATTTTAATGCACCAAATGTCTTGCTGTGGAGGTTTCGTTGTTGGACTGGGCTGGACAAGGTCAGAAATCACACGACACCAGGCTATAGTCCAAGAGGTTTATTCGAAAGCTCAATCTTTTGGAGCTTCAGTCCTTCTTCAGGCGTTAGTAAGAGAGGTAGTATCAGACACAGAATTTATAAGTAAAATATCAAAAGGTCCACACCATTGATGAGGACGTACTGAACAAACCTAAGATGCTGTTAAATCTTTAATCAGTTACAATTAAAACCTTCTAACTGATTAAAGATTTAACAGCATCTTAGCTTTGTTTAGCACATCATCATCATTGGTGTGAACCTTTGATCTTTACTTATAAATTCTGTGTCTGATACTACCTCTCTCACTAATGCCTGAGGAAGGACTGAGGCTCCAAAAGCTTGTGTTTTCAAATAAACCTGTTGGACCATAACCTGGTGTCATGTGATTTCTGACCAAATGTCTAATATGGGTGTAGGTATCAAATAGTTATCATGATATGCAAGCAACTGCTCCTGCTGATTGGCAGAATCCCAAAACAACAGTAACACCACACCCGGCACTTTTCCCTGCAACCGCAGGAAGTGCTACACCTGCCCCCACACCTCCTCCCTCACCCCAATCCCAGGCCCAAGAAGACTTTCCACACCAGGCAGATGTTCACCTGCACATCTGCCAATGTGGTATACTGCATCCGCTGTACCCATTGTGGCTTCCTCTACATCGGGGAAACCAAGCGGAGGCTTGGGGACCGCTTTGCAGAACACCTGCGCTCAGTTCGCAACAAACAACTGCACCTCCCAGTCGCGAACCATTTCAACTCCCCCTCCCATTCCTCAGA